>ML779672.1:379172-434315 GCA_009831015.1 Picea engelmannii
GGAGATTAGGCCACGTCAAAATTTTATAATTTGCAGCCAGCCACGTGAATAGCTTAACTTTCAATTGCAGATTCCAATTCCAAATGCTCTTTTGCCATCCGGAGACTGTCTGTAAATTCTGTGTTGTGCAAATGGCTGAGTAGACATTTTTTGAAGTGATGAGTCCGGAGGCATTCCCTCCTGTCCAATGTAGTTCATCAATGTTATCTGCAAATGTGATGCCCGATGCTTGAAGAGATCTTCTGAATCTGTCCCATTCCGATGCGATGTCTCCGGTGAGTTCTAATTCGGCACTATCTAACCTCCTCCGATGCGATGTCTCCGGTGAGTTCTAATTCGACACTATCGGCACTATATAAGCTCCTTGTTTAAAGTAAGGAGCTACACCTTTAGTGATCAATATTATATATATATATATATATATATATATATAATTTTGGATAAGCTTGACCAAGCACATGATTATGGGCTCGTTGTTTAGAAGCTAACATGTATTTTTATTAATGGCTTCTTGAATTCCTTTGCCTATTTATAAGTATGTATTTATAAGCATGTACAATGAGAAAAGGTATGTACAGTTTTAGGGATTGCTTAGTTGCTTAGGAGACTAAGTTGGGCAAGAGCACCGTCCATATTTTATACCGCCTTGGATAATTTTGGCCTTGAGTTAGCCCAAAATCGTTGTGCTATTGGGACTTACTACTACTTTAGGCATGTCTAAATTTTATATCTGCTGTTGACTGTGGGTTTGCAGATTTACTTTGCTGTAGCTGCATAGTAAATAATTAGTGGGAATCCTTCATTTTTACCGTTTTTATTATCTAAAATCCGCTGTAATAGAATTGCTGAATTGATTGGTTTCCCATTTTGTGGATAAAGCCCAGCGCTATGGAGCATGCCGTGATAAAGGTCAGCAACAATTGCTGGAGTCTTCTGTGTTACGAAAAAATGGATTTTCTGTGTCTTTAATTCCCTTCTTAGACTGAATGGATCTTGATGTTTGTAGGGTACTTTTGTTTTATTTAGAGAACTCTACGGATCTACCCTTTATTTTTAAAGGTTTTGGTTCATTTTAAAATAATCTAAATCATCGTTGTAGGCAGCTCATTTGGAAAGTGTCTTGATATGAAATTCTACGAGGTTTCTAGTTCGGAAGAGGCTTTCAACATGGGAATGAAAGAAAACCATGAATAAAGGAAAGCAATGAGAAAGATATATTAAAGTATTATTATAAGTTCAAAAATATTTTTTATTAATTATAATTATTAGGAATGTATTTTTAATGGGTATGTTTTCTTTTAAATTTTTTACATTGAATAAGAAAAAAATCATTAAAAAAATATTAATATTATTATAATTATTCAAACAATATAAGAAATAATTTTATTAATTATAATTATTAAAAATCTATATTTAATAGATGTTTTTATTTAATAATTTTTTCTCACTATCAAAAATGTATATTGAATAAATAACAATAAATTTTAAAAAGGAAATAATAATCATATTTAGTGCATAGTTTAACGAAATAAATTTAATGAAAATTTGGAAATGATAACCATATTGTATAAATTAACTTAATGATTTTAATAAAAAAAATATTTAGATGATGATGATGATTAACGTTCACTAAGACTGAATTGGTTTATCAAACCTTAAGAGGGTAAGTGATTACTTGGGATTCCTTAGAATTTTGTTTATGTACTCGAAAAAAATTACGAGAAGCTTTCCAAGATCACCATACTTTTGTTGAGTTAAGAGGTTAGGAAGGTTGATAGTGTGACAAATATTTTGAAAATGAGATCTAATATGGGTATAGGATGGACAATCTAAGAGAAAGTGATTTTCATCTTCAACCTTCTTAGTGTGACAAAGGTGACACACTCTTTCATCCCATGGCATTTTAGGAATTGACCAACGCCAATTTCACTATGGAGGTCATGAGAATTTGTTCTTATCTTAGCAATGCTTCAAAACATATAGATAATTTTTATCTTCTAGATTAGGGTTGATTACATCTTTATAATACCTTAATTTTGTTTTTTCCTCCTCTTTATCACACCACATTTTCTCCTTAAATTTTGATTTGACTTTTGTTTTAATAGTATCTTTATTATGCAAAATAGTGTCTTCCATGATTCCCTAATAGTTTATCCAAGACCAATCATCTTTATGCCATCCCCACTTGAGTCGATGGTGGTTATGACTCAATTTTGGAGCAATTTTAGGAAGTCCCTTGTCTTCCATGTTCTTTAACTTGTTCTTATACATTAGGTATCTAGTCATATCCATGCTCTCAATGGGGAGAGGCTTGTTTCTAAGAGGAGGATGGGATATGGCATATTTGCTTTAATTTTGAGATTATAGGTTATAATGTTTTTTTGTATTTGCTCTATCTTCCTCTAGGATTCACGAGAGATACTACAACCCCAAACTTCACATCCATAAAGACTAACATGTGTAACACGAGTCTCAAAGAGGAGTTTCTTCTTATCCCAACTCCAAAGATCAGTTGATTTATAATTGTTTTCAAGTCCATAATAAGCTTTCCATCCCCAAATAATCATTTTCTCAATGCTATAATTCCAATTGAGCTTGTGGTGAATATCAATTCCAAGATATTTGTATGAAGTCACTTCCTCCAAGTTGTTGTTGTCATTTACGAAGGTATCACAAGGAATCTTATTGGATTTAATAATCATGACCTTAGTCTTATCAATATTAACATTCATATTCATATTGGAGCAAAAATCCTTGACAATTCTTAGTTGGTTTTCAATATCACGGGGACTCCTTTCCATAAAAATGATATCATCGGCATAAAGAAGAATATTGATGACTATACCAGTGAGAGTAGGGACGACACAACCTACTTTTTCCAAGCAATCTTTGAACTTGTCAATGTATATGCCAAAAAGGGTAGGGGACAAGGGCCAACCTTGTTTGACTATGCTATTGCAGTCAATCTCTTTTGAACAACTCTCAATGTTTTTAAACTTAGCGATAACATTCTCATACATCCTTATTGTAGCAACTCTCAACTCGAGAGACACTTTTTTCTCTTCCAACCTCTTCCAAAGGTTTTTCCTAGGAACCATGTCAAAAACTTTTCTAAAATGAACAAAACAACAAAAAATATTTGTTTCTCCTCTGCAACGATCCTAAAGGTAACACGATGGTTCACAATTGAATGATATCTCCTAGACCTGTCCTGGCCTTTAGCTCTTTTGCCGCGAATTTCTAGCCAAAGGCTAATCTTCTTTTCCAAAACAATTCCATAAATCTTGGCTAAAATCGGGCTAATCATAATGGTCCTATAATTAGAGAGAATGTTTCTATCCCCATTTTTGAAAATAGGAACAATGAGGCTTTGCGTCCAAGGTTTAGGGAAGCCCTGCTTGACTGCTAAAGTGAAGAGCTTGTGTATGTGAGGGATAAGGATTAACACTCTGATTTTAAAAATTCCAGCTTGTTAGCCTTCAATGTCCTTAACTTTCCCATTTTCAAGCCGCTTAAGCCTGAACTCTATGTCTTCTAAAGAAAAAAATTCTTTCTTCGCAGGGAAAATAGGAATGTTGTCCATGGCATTAGGGAACTTGTAAATACTTTTAAGGTAGGAATTCCAGTCCCTTAAGGGAATCCTATTATTTTCTTTAGTATCACAGTTTAGAATTTGGATCTAGAACTTCTTAGGATCCAAGTTATATAGTTGTGAAAGTTGCTCTTTCATTTTATTGATACAGTACCTTTTTTTTCCTTTTAGTTAGGGATTTGTACGTATTGATCTTATCAAGTTTTAAGGACTCACTAGAAGCATCCCTAATGACTTTTCTAGAAATTTTACATTCTTTATCATATCAAAGGTTGGTCATTCTATTATTCCTTTTATAGGACACCTCGAAAGGCAACTTGTTAATAGAAGTGGAAAGGGTAGTTGTAAACTTAAGATATAGTTCTTCAAAGTTGTCCTTATAAGTTAGGAGATTTAATTTACTATTTAAATCCTTTAAGAAAATGTCAACTTTACTTTTGCCAAAGAGAAAATTCCTTTGATTATCAAAATTCTCGTCAATGACGCTCCTGTGCATGGAAAAGTTTAGATTTAGGGTTAAAGGTTTATGATCAGAGTCAGGCTCATGGTCATTTAATAGGTCAAAAGTTGTTATTTGGTTGGAAACGAGGATATCAAATATCACATAATCTACAACACTACTACCTATCCCATGAATACAAGTCAGCTGGTTGGAGTTTGGCCACTTCATTACTCCATTTCAAATTATTAGGTCTTGAGAGATGAAGAGCTTGACCAACTTAGTACCAAACAAATTCACAATTAGGTCTTCAGAGCTTCTTTTGTAGCTATTAGATAAAACAAGGTCATCATCTAGCCATAAAAGATTATGGTTGGAATCAATACTTAAAAGACTATCTTGTTTAGTTGCAATCCTAGCATTAAAGTCTCCTAGTAGGAGGATATTACTTTCATTTTTCAAACTATAAATATCTTGTTCTAAATTATTATAGGGACACTTGTTATGTAGATTGTTTTTCTTATAAAAAGTAGAATTAATAGGTGCAAAATAGAAAATTGTTATATACAATTTCTTAGCATTGATGTTTGAATTTTCTATCCAAATGTATTGATTGAGAGGGTCAATCTTATAGAACTATATTTATAAATTTACATGGTATAAATGTTTTGATTTGCATAGTTGGTTTATATTTATAATAATCTTTTAAAAAGAACCTATAAATATATTTTAAAATTTTGTTTTTTTCCTTTGTGGTTGGGTTTCAAGAATAACATGTCTCATACATAATATATTTTAAACAATTGTTCAAATAAAGTATTTTTTTATTTATATTGAATAAAATAAATACAAAATATAATTTATCTAAAAATAAATAAATTATTTATTGATAATATTTCCAAATAAATATATATAAAATAATAATTTATAATGAAGTATAATGTAAAAATGTTTTAGTTTAGCTAAGAGATTATTTTGTTAGAATTATCTTTATCATTAATTGATATATTAAGTTATGATAAGTTTTTTCATTATATTAAGATTTTTTTTTTTTAAATAGTTAAAACTAATAAATAAATTTTATATCAATTTTATATTATATTAAATTAAATATTTCAAAACAAATGATAAAAATTTATAAAATAGTTAAAAAATAATAAATAAATTGTATATCTATTATATATTATATATTATATTAAATTAAATATTTCAAAATAAATGAAAAAGATAAACACAAAAATCAAAACATGATATAAGCATTAAAAAAATAAAATAATATGTAATAAACTTATAAGGTAAAGTTTACACCATATTGTGAATTAGAAAGTGAAACTAAAATGCCATAATACAACATTTAAATGATAAACACTCATCTAAATTTATATTGAACCAAGATATAAACATCTATCTGCTTATCAATAGTTTCAATTATATGATCACGAAAGGTGCTTTGTTTTTAAACAAAATTAAAATTTACACAACACATCAATGCAAAATGTGTGTTTTATATGTGAAAAAGTTAATGCTATACGAAATGTCCATTGTATAATATAATTTATTTTTGGATATAATATATATTTTTTAAAGAACAAAAATTATTTTGATTTCTAGAGAAAAAGAATTTACAATCCTTAAATATCCAAGCACACCTCTTGAGTAGTGTTGGAAGTAGTCCTAATCTATTCTCAAAAAACTTATAGGAATACGAAAAAAACTATAATGATCACCTACCAAAACAAAGTTAATAGATGCAGTATTGTCATAAACAAACTACTGATCTGTATATGGGCTATCTTGTCTGGAAGTGGGATCCTCATTTACGTGTTTTTCCATTTGCATATAATTCTTAGGAAAAAGTAGTGCCCCCTTTGAGATCTCATCATATGTAGAATTTAATTTTCTATAAATGTCAGCAAAAGAAAATTCCCAGAAAACATAAGTAGAGGATTTCATATTTTGTCCCAAAGCTTCAAGTGCTACCTTTGATACATGTAATTGATCATTCATCCACCCAATAACTAGTTTTGAATCTCCTCGTACCCTGCAAACTCTGTACACCCTTCCTCATACCTAATTTGAGTAGTGCCAGTAAACTTTTAGCTCCTCACTGTTATTGGTCCTATCTCTGACATTTGCTTTCCCATAAAAATATTGATATTATGTTAAGTGAAATACAAACCTAAGCCCACACTTACCCTCCTTACAAGAGCCATCGAATAATCCTCATGCCTTTTGTTTATTAATCAAGGCTTCAATGATAATACTTTCCTTTTTATTTTTGGTTTTTGGCTTATAGCTCGTGAGTAGTGCTAAAGATTGTTGTGATATCTTAGTCATTGTTGGGAATTTTTCGTAAAAAATCCCTACATTTTATGTTGGCCAGATACCCCAAGATACAGACATATGAACGATCTTCCAACCTCTTAGAGTTGGATTCTCATAAACATTAGTCCAGAGAGTCATTTTTACAAAAATGTTGAAGATCCAAATCCTATCCAATCTCTGACTAGACCTATGAAGTGTATGGACAAAGAAGAAACAAATGTGTGTTTGTTTCGACATCGTTTTTCATAAATAAAAAATCTCAAACACGTGCTTACCTTGGAGTTCCAAGTGGTCCCACATAATCACACATTCATATAGTACCAACCAAAAACAAATACCACTCTTTAGAGGACCATGGATGCCCCAAAGCTTCCATTACCACTTAATTTCAATCTCATGTTGACTAATCATCACCTTCTATCTCTTTTTTTTTTAATATAATATGCTTGAATTCTAACAGATCCACACCAGCTCATCCTCTCGAGTTGAATATGGTCCTGTTTAATTTCACAAACAAATTTACTCCACAATTGTTGTTCGTTTACCCAAATACCTAGGAATTTCATAAAAATATAGGACTGGTTCCACATGGTTGTTAGGGCAAGGTTGTCGATATGATTCAATGTAAACTTCCCATCCTCTTGTGTCCTAGTTATAATTTTATAGGGTAGTGAAATTTTACTCTCACACTTGGAAATGGAGTCTATTCCAACATGGATTTTGGAGCCCTAACAAACTCTCCATGTAAGGAATTTTCTAATAATTGGAAAATCCATAGTTAAGGATCTTCACTGATTGGACACATTGCATGTGGGTTACGATCTCTTGCGTATCCAACCTAAAATAGAATCTAGATATATATATTTATCCACAAGAATACACTGCCATAAGATCTCTCGATTAATAAACACCTGTAGGGATTTAGCTTCCAATGCGTGCCCAAAGAGCATTGTATCCTTTAAACCCCATCCCCCAAGATCTTGGTGAGTGTCAATTTTTCTACGATACCAAATGTGACCCTCGATAGTTGTTAATTCTCTTCCAAAGGTAATTGAAACACATCTTGTGTATATGCGTGGGGATACCTTTAGGAATGTTGGCCAACAAATTGTAATACACTAGTATTGCTTCTATAATTGATTTAATGCATGAGGTGTCGCCCATGAGAGATCCACCGACTGCAACAGAAGTGAATCGTCTTACCAACATGGGAGAGGATCCATTTACAATCTACCAATCCATAGCAGTTAGGTTTGAGTGTAAACCCTATATTTTTTACCCCACCTTCCATTTTGTGTATACCAAAACAAAAGATGTCTTGGAGTAGAAGTCTCTTTATTTCCACCGATTCTGGAAAAATATAAATTAGATTCAAGGTCATATTTATGGTCATTTCACTTGCATCACAAAAGAGCTCAAGAATCTCCTTTATGAACCTTCCTTTAGATTCTTTACATAAACAAAAGTTTATAATTTCATCAACAAAAAATAAATGAGAGAGGTTTTCATATCTAACAATACACAAGCCTGAATATTCTTTAACCTTCATGCATTAGATAAATTTGGGTTAAGACCATGTCTTGTAAGAATAAGAAAGACCATGTCTTGTAAGAATAAGAAAGAGATAAGGGTACAAGGGGTTGTCTTGTCAAAGCCCTTAGCCTAATTTTAAAAAAGGAGACCTGGACCCATTTATGAGAACTGCGAAGGAAACTATTGTAATGTACGTCATTATCCATTTAAACATATGAAGATAAAATAAAATGTGGATGAGTAGAATTCGAAGGTAAATCCATAAAACCCAGTCATAGGCTTTAGACAAATCTATTTTGAGAATTGAAATTGGATGCGTTTTCGTTTTGATTGTATGCATGGCCTCCTAGGCTGAGCCAATAGCCTCATGGATTAGTTTACCATTTAGAAACCCAATTTTTAAGAGCGTGATAAACTCAGAATGAAGAGGTTTGATCTTGACCTCTATGATTTTGGAAGTGATTTTGTACAAGAAATTACAGAGAGAACTGGGAAAAAAATATTCAAAGGAAGTCGACTGATATTTTTTTTGGGATTATTGATATAAAGATAGAATTGATACTAGAAAGAAGCTTACCAATGGTCAAAACTTCTTCGAACAAATGTAGCAGGTCATCCCCCATCCCCAATTAGGTCAAATAATCACTCATAGAATTTCACTGACTAGCCATCCGTCCCATGACTCTTGTCCTTTTTGAAGGATGAAATGATTGCTAATAGCTACTCCTTAGTAACCTCTCGATACAGTCCTTGTGTCCACTTCTTCTACGAGTCTAGGAAATAATGCAATAAGTTTTAGAATTTCCCCCATTTTGGTGTGTTCGGGGTCTTGGAACAATTGCTTAAAGTTGTCGACCCCTAAGGCTGCCAGGTATCTGAAACACTCAACAACCTCCTCGTTTTGAAATCCTGAAGCTCCCAAATGGAATTGAAACATCGATAGTAATTTTGATATTTTCTAAGAAAAATTGGTATTCTAGTCCCTAGCTTCAAGCCATAAAGCATGAATTTTCAATTGCCAAGTTTCTCTTGTTCTAAAAGGATTTGATTCCTTTATCCTTCAATAATTTGACACTAGTTTCTCTCTACTTCCATCCATTTATCTTCTTTTCATTAACTATGCAACGAAGCAAGTGAGTCCTCAATGTTATTAAGTTCTTGATCAAGGAAACTTCAACACTTACGATCCCATTCCAAGGATTTGTATTTTAAAAGACGAAGTGTTGAGGTAAACTGATAGCAGTTGTGGCATTGTCATTTTCCTAAAATTGCACCCAATTCTATCATACCAACGTCTTAAATTCTACTTTTGTTGCCCATGCAGTGTTGTATTTAAAGGGGGCACACAATTTTTCTAACGACTTTTCCATTTCGAGAAAAAATGGAAAGTGATATGAATACTTAACCTTGCCAACCCATGAGTGGTAGATCCCAATCTCCTGAAGGAGATGATGATGAACCAAAAAATGATCGAGTCTCTTACTTATTTTTTCCTCTCCGACTTGGTTGTTGAACCACGCTGATATTATAGAGTTTGGATCTACGCCGACCAACTTAGTTTCTTCCATATGATTGAGAAAAAGGTGTCCAATTTGTCCGTGGGGTCATTTTGTCTCCACAATTCATATCAATTTAAAGTAAAATTGAGGTCAACCCCACAAACTATGTTCCCCTTTGTTGACAACGATTTTTGTCAACAGAACTTAGCCGACAAAGAAGTTGCCATGTTACGTTTTTTTCACATTTAATTGAGAAATATTGTGTGCATCTCACTCAACGGTTTCTATACATTTAGTGATGAAAATATTTTGAAACTACGATAAGTATTCATTGCAATTGACGTGGTCGATGGTCAACTTTTGTCTTGGACAAGTTCATCATGCTCAAACTCCCCATGCGATATTTCTATCTCTGTCCTCAATGAAAGTTCATCCTTTGTCTTGGACATGTTCATCCTTCTGCACATGGAAATAAATATTAGAAGAACATCACTATCAACATATGACATGTCTAAGAGAAACAAAATTTGGTTTATGATTACTTGCGTGAAAGAATATTCATGGAACATGAAGTGGTTAAGAGACATAAGAATCTTATTACAAGTTACAAAGAGTATGCATGCTTAAGAGAGTTTCATAAAGGAAAATTTAACCTACATTATGGATATTATATTGTTTTCTTAACAATATTAAGAGCTCATATATCATATGCAAAAGGTTGTGTATATAACATGTGCAATTGAGATAAATAAAATATTAAAAAAAAACATTAGTATAGATATACATCTTATAAGTGAAGTTTAATTACGATATAAGTTTCCCAGAAAAAAAATTACCATATCATTTTAAAAGGCATGGTACAAGGGGTGTTTAAGGTTGGTATATGATATTTCAAAGAAAAGAGTTATTACAACAGCTTTTATATAAAAGTGGAGAAAACGTATGTTGGTATAATGTTATGATGAAGGGCTTTATGAATTTGAATGGGCATGGTGGATATATATTATGAAAAGTAAAGTTGCATACAACACGTTATATGAATTTCATATGATTAAGTTTGAAGGTTATATATACCAACATGTCTATTTTGTATTTTCGCTCAAATAAGTTCAATACAGTTGGTTCGTTGCAATTATTATTTCACATAACAAATCCACGAAGACTTGGTAGTAACGCAGGGAAAATGAGTAATTGATGAGGGTCGCAAAGTTGGCAAATTATAAATTTATGAAACAAGATTTTGATACAATCATGACAAGTGGAGTGGATGTGATTTCTTTGAATTATACTTTCTCTTTTTCGAGGAGACTGGTGGATAATCTCCTTGGATTTCATGCTAATATTGACCGCGAAGCTTCAGTTGATCGAGATGCACTTCATGCTAAATAAAAAAAATTGGAGATATATTACACATTGAATAGAGAAGGGCGTCTTACAAATTATCAACCAACATTGGAAGAAACGCTAAAAGATCATTTAATATTGTTAATTCAACCATCATTCAATTTACAACTACATAAACTACTACATAGGGAACGATAATGTGAATATTGTTTAAGGTAGTGTTGGAGCTGTTGTAGAGATGAACATTGGTCATTTATCAGTGGATTTGAAAGCAAACGCTCAAGTTTCAAGTTACAGTCCCAGTCTCAAGAAGAATCAATTTTGTCTTATCAAAACTAAGGTTTGCTTTGGACTAATTACTTCTCAACTGTTCACTGATTCATTAGAGGGCCTTCATTTTGATGCGGTTGCTGCTGGTTTCAATGACATTGTAACTAAACCCCTTGTTGAGGGTGCTTTGGAGGTTTTTAGAAGACATTATGTCAGAGAGGAAGGATGCCCGACACCAAGTTTGCATTGTTGGCTTCCCATCATATGCTCTATTTGGGTTTGCAACACCACACTCTCTCTTGTCAACACCATTTCTAAAGTATTTCGAGAGAAAAAATATGTTTCCAAAAGACCTCTCATTCATAATCGAGGTTGTAAAGGTTGATGAATGTAATCTCCTAGTCCAATACCTTGCAATAGAGCTCAATTAGGATTTTAGAGAGAAAAAATATCTCAAGGATTTTAAGGAGGAAATATCTCTCACGGTCCACCAAATTAGGATTTTGGTTTGACAAAATATCTCAACCATCCATGAGATTCTCAACCTCTCCTTGATATTAGGAAACTAAATGTGAGGTGGATTATTGCACCAAATTAATTTCCTTTTTATGAATATTAATAAATAATTCATGTGCACATAGTATTTTGACCTTCATATGATAGATTTTTCCTCCTCGTTGACTAGGGATTGTGAAAAATGTTCTTTCATGGTTTCAAGGTGTATGCAACACTTAGCAAGGTGTATATGACACTTTCACGACACTTGCGACACTTAGGGTGAGGTACTTAAGTGTGGTATTTCGATCAATCCACGAGGAGTTGGTCTGGAATTGGAGATTTAATCAACCATCTTCATTGTCTCTACTCATAAATATGATCATAGATGTGAGTGGAAGAGGATTGCCAAAGATAGGTAAAAATTTATGTACAAGTCATGTACCATATAGGCAACTAAAAATGAGTCAGGAAATCCATGGAAAGAGAATTAAAGTCGACAAAAGAGTTACATGGAAGTTCAATGTACCATTTTGTTGTCGCACCCATAAGTGTTCTTTGAAAAATTATAAGATGAATGGAATCGTCCATCAAATAGTTGGAAGAACACCATAAGTGAAAAGTCATAACATGATTGTTAGGATCTTCCCTAGGTTTTCCATTGAATTTTGGAATATCAGACAGTAATTTGGCGAGGATGGTGTGCCAAAACGAAGCATGAAGGATGGGATCGTTTGTTAAATGTGACATATCTGGTAGATCTAACATAGTCAAGAACGGTAGTTTTCGGTTAGGTTGTTGATACTGGTGATAACCGTATTTCATGGGAACACTAGTAGGACTATATCGAGGTTGTGGTGAGATGAAAAAACTAGATGGTCCTCCCACATGAGGTGGTTGTCCAGGTTGTCCACCGATGTAAGGTGGTTTTCCTGTTTGTCCACCTGTGTATTGTGATTGAATAGATGGAGCTCCTATGTATTTTGGTTGATTTGTTGGTCCCCCTATGTATGGTAGTGGAAGGGACTGTTGCATCAGAACTATGGGGTTAACGAATTGAGAGGACATTCCTTGCAGAGGAATGCCCACAGAATTGGGTTGATCCCATAAAGGATTCTCAACTCTTGGATATGGATATCTAGGATATAGACCAGTGGTAATAAGGATAAAAGAAATTGCAGGAGTGGTTTCCCCCCATGCTTGTTGATGTTGCAATCATGTAGGTTTCCCCCTAGTAAAAAGTTTCCTTGCAACTGAAGGTTCCCCCTGAGCTGAAGGTTGGCCTCCCACTGAATATTGACCTCTAATGTAGGGAGTACTAATTTGTTATGTGTGATATGGATGTTGAGTATATTATGTAACCGTGGTTGTGTAAACGACTTGACTACTGGCCATTCGATCGATGGGACGACCAAGTAAAAATCTTGGTATGTGGATGTGTGGAAAAACTGAAGTAGGGATATTACCTGAATCATGTGAAAGACGAGATGAATGTGCAAGTGGTTTATTCAGGGTCACCGATGTTTTCGGTAAAGAATAATCACTAGCAGTAGAAACTATGGGAGTTGTGGAAAAATATGAATTCCCAAGTCCTTCAGGAAAATAAATAATTGGTGGGTTCATGCCAAAAGATGTTGTGATGGTGGAAATGTGTGGTAATCGATAATAAGAATAAGAATCAACGTATCTCGTGGATGTTGGAACAAAGAGTGTTTGGCCAAGTGGATTAGTAAACAATGGATTCACAAAATATGCCAAGATTTATATGAAGGTTGGGACTAGTTCTTCAATGTGATGGGCACTTCCAGGAGCGATGCTCCTAGTTTTAGTAGTGTGATCTATGATCACTACTTCGTAAGAAAAATTATGTTGTGGTTCCTAAGTTTCAGGTTGCATACCTTGTATACTGTGAAAAATATGATCCTAAGGTCGACTATGAAAGACAAAGAAACACACTCCTATGAAAATTAAAAGAAATCAACCAAGAAAAAACAAATTTAAGCATATTCCAAAGATAGGATATCAAGCCGCCAATGAAGAAGTGAGATGTAGTTACCCCGACCCCCACATAAGAACCCTTCTCGGTGCAAGAAACCCTTTCTTTCACGGGATCACCCTCTAAGGGCAATGAGAGTGTGATATGACGTCTTCCCCAGGTACCATGGGAATCCCCCCACAGTCACCTCTGTAGGTACCTAGGAAAGGCCACTAAGGTTGCCAAATCACAGTAAGCCTCTGGGAGGTACAGTCGAGAGTCTTAAACGAATGTATGGGAAGGATATCAAAGTCCGAAGATATTCAAGAGAACTTAAGACAAGTGGACCTATAGGACTCCAAAGGACCCCGAATGGATCCAGAGTTCACGAAGCAACGAGATAAAATGAAATGAATGGTTTCTTGAGAACAACCCCGAATATAGGATCTGTCGGTTACGATTGGTTAAGCTTTGGAGGGATAATATCCACTGCTCTCTCGCACGCAACCTTGTGTGACATGGTTTCCTAGCTATGCTTAAGTTCAATATACACTCTTTAGTATTCTATAGTGTAATATCTGGAAAGTTGGATTTATACACTCTTTAGTGTTCTATAGTATGTTTAGTAGTCTTGGACAACTTACTCACTTCACCTAGTCCAAAGACCCTAATCCTATGCTATTATTGGTTTCCTAAAAACAAAAAAATATTCGAGTTGATTTTATTAGCACATGCTTGATTTTAATGGATTTTAACTCAAAGAGTTCATGAAGATGAAATTGATGATGTGTAAGAGACTTGATTCCAATAGAATGCAAAAGAATGATATGTGGTTCTTTATTTCGATGAATTATATGTATGGGAAGAAGAAGAGTTTTATCCTTCTTAACATAATAACACACTCAAAACAATGGAAATTTCAATTTCTGGGATCAATACGATTCCAAACTACCAAGCAAATGTTTCAAAAAACCGAAATGCACATGCAAAACTAGCTCTTTTTAACAAAACATAATCCAAAACAAACTCCCTAATGAATGCAAAATTTATTCCTTTTATTAACTATGCAAGGAGATATGCAAACTTTTCTCTTCTTAACTTTTAGATGAAAGAGATCTAAGTTTAATACAAAGAACTATGAGGAAAAAAAGAAATGAAACAAAGTGCACTCAAAGTGATGAGAATTGAAAGAAAACAGGTAGGATATAACATGTTCAATCAATAACTCAATGATGCAAAAGAGAAAGAAGACAAACACTCACAAAAATCTTGAAACGATGAGCAGTAAGAAAAAAAAATCAAGCTAGGTTGTCATAAGAGTCCTAATCCTCCAGAAAAACGAGATGTTTCAAATGAACACAAGAAAAATACTAAGAAACCTTTGCAAACCTTAGTTGATGAATAATCCTAAACAATCAAGCAATTTGAAAGCTTTACGAGACGAAGATCAGATAAATTCAAAAGGAAAAAATAACCAAGGGATCCTGTTAACCCAAGGGGACCATAACTAAGAGAAAATTTGCAAACTCAAAGGATAATCATAAATGAGTGATAAATTCCTAACTCTTAGCAAAACAAATTCAAGAGTATTCAAAGTTCTCTGAGCAAAAATCCCCTTAGTATTACACTGAGAAAAAGTGAGCAGAAAGGGACAAAAAAACCTAGAAAAGGAGATCAACGCTTCTGTTTCCAAAGGGATAGAGTTCTACAACAATCTGGTATACACTAAAGGGGATTGTTGATCCTATATCAACACTATGGTGTGCACAGTAGAGGAGTGTTTCCCTTCCCAAAAACTTAGAAAAAAGTCTAAAAAATCAGTAAAATTTGCCAAAGACTCTGTGAAATCTTCAATGAAGAAGAGAGAAATGGGAGTAGATCATCAAAAGACATCGAATAAGATCTAAAGGTGATAAAAATAACAGACAATCCAAGGAAATAAAATTCAATTTCCTTCCCTAGTGGAGTCACCAATTTATGTTACAAAAATATTCCCCTGCAGACAGGTGAACTTTCCCTTGGATTATTGACCCCTATAACAATACATAAACAATCATTTGGATACTACCATTCCTATAAACTAATTTTTATTATAGAAAAATAGAGGAGAAGGTAAAGTAGGATGTAGTTTGTTTACGATGTTTGTCCTAGTTTCTCCTATTTGCAAGCTTGATCTAATTTCTGGCTCAAATCAATACCTGTAATGAACAACAAGAAACAATCGACTTCCTTACACTCTAATGGATTAGGAAAAGCAAATTCATCTATTAAAATCAAATTAAACATATAAATGCACATGAAACTACATACTTGAAGGAAATAGGCCAAGCATATTAAATGAGAACAAATAAAACTTATAGACCATGAATGATGTCAGTTGCAACTCCTCCAATCTCTCTTCATCCAACCCTTGCATGAATCCCACTATCATAAGTATGATATCTCCAAGATTCCCCCTTTCACCATGGAAATCCCTCATTATATAGGATTTGGAGTCTTAACCACCATGGAGAATATCACTCACTAGATACACTAAAATGGGATCTCCAAGATTTTTAGGGAGAAAATATCTCTGAAGGATTTTAGGGAGAAAATATATCTCAAGGATTTTAAGGAGGAAATATCTCTCAAGATCCACCAAATTAGGATTTTGGTTTGACAAAATATCTCAACCATCCATGATATTCTCAACCTATCTTTAAGATTAGGAAACTAATTGTGAGGTGGGTTCTCACACTAAATTAATTTTTTTTTATGAATATTAATAAATAATTCATGTGTACATAGTATTTTGACCTTCATATGATATATTTTTCCTCCTCATTGACTAGGGTTTGTGAAAAATGTTCTTTCATGGTGTCAAGGTGTATGAAACACTTAGCAAGGTGCCTATCACACTTTTACGAAACTTGTGACACTTAGGGAGAGGTAATTAAGTGTGGCATTATGATGTATAACACCAGCATGGTTGACATATTTTGAATGAAGAATATAAGGGTCTTGACTTAAGGAGGAGGAAATGGAAACTGAAGAGGAGGCCTCAATTTTAGATAGGTAGTTTGTCACCTGGGATCCATTTTTAGGATCCAAGACTATAGGAGTAGAGACTGGTGGCCTTTTCTAAGAAGGTATACGATCCGACGAAAAACCAAAAGATGACCCCCTACCCATCTCAATCCCTGAGATAGGAAAACATTCTGTTAAAATACCTGAGACCACCAAATTAATATGACTAGGACAATTTAGAGCCTTACCCGCAAATGGATTCTCTTTCTTACTTGTGTACTATATCTCCTCGAGCTTGTGTTGTTGTGTAGTAGAATTTTCCAATTCATTCCCGAAAACATCTTTGTGTGTACAATCCTTTGGAACCACAAAACTATCATTATCTACTTCTAAGGAAAAGTCCCCAATCATAACTTCCATGCTCAAGACCACACAGATCGAGATATCAACTATTTTAGTATTGATTTCAGGATTTATGTACGACCGAGGAGACTGGGGAGTCGCATCCCCCTAATGTGGATTTCATTTCATTAATCGATCGTGCCCACTAGAATTTGACAACACTTGAAACTTCTTGATAAAAGTATGTTCACAATCGACTAAAGCATGTCCAACATGACAACAATGAGAGCATATAAACATAATGTTAATATAATATAGGGTTTGTTTATAATTACTTTGAGCCAACATCAAATATAGTGATTTAAATAGGCCTTGTCGAGGGTCCAAATCCTCTAGTATTTGTGCTAATGAATGGAACCTAATGTTCTTGTGGATTCCATCTGAATATATGAAGGTCCCCAATGTGTCACCAATGGCCTTCAATCCCTTCTCATTCTATGATTCAATGGGTAAATTAGGCAATTTGATCCATGTGGGAACAGTACTGAGAGCTTCCTCTCACATTTCCAATAATGGGTGCCATGGTTTGGCACAAAAAATGCTTCAATTGCAGTACCAATGACTGAAAATAATAAACCCCACGTCTTATTTAGATTGAAATACATATTCAATTCAATCTCTGGAGAGGATATGAAAATTCATACTGTAACTCAGATTAGGTCTCCAATGTCTCTCCACCAACACTTTCATGGTATAAAATGAAATCTTACGACCACATAACATACACACAATTGCACATCCTTCTATTTCACCTACTTAATTAACCTGTATATCTTCTCCCACCACTAAAGCAATGCCTCCTCCATTATTTTTTACTACTTTCCTATTGGACACAACGACAACACTAAAAGAGGGGGGTGAATCAATGCAGGGATAATTTTACACTTCTTTACAAAACCCCTTAGTTAGCAATCACAATATACCCTTCATTCATTACTTTCATTTAAAACATATATCAACAACAAACAACATCAGTAAACCATCACCATAAAGAACAAAAGGAACACAAAATATATGCATAAGTTTCTTTTGTATTACAGACTAAAATACTTGGGGTTTATCAACATCAACTGAATAGAGAAATAAATCTACAAGAGTACCAACTCTCAATGCAAGACTCAACCTACAAATATCGACACCAACTAAGAAGAGGAATTCAATCCTCAAGTACAAGACCCATCTTGTAGACATAACCAAATCTGTCAAGAGGTACACGACCTATTTATACTACAACCCGTGTATGTATGTGACCTGCCTATACTACAACAGGCATATGTACATGCTCTGGAACACTATCAACCTATGTACACCTTCAAGAACTAGGGCTTATGAAACTTCACAACTTTTTCCCTTCATACCCTTTCTTCCTCTGTCAGATGCACTTGTGATATGTCATTGCAATATGTGTGTCATTGCTCAATATGTACCATATCCAATCACAAAAATATATATACCATCCAACAACCTATGGATTTTCCTCATGCATTCACAATTACATATAATGGATGTCTCTCAATCATTACATAATTGAACTTCTCAACCAACCAACTACCATATTCACACATCAATATAACCATACAAATAATTCCTCAAGCATTCACCATACCATTAGAAAGTATAAACATCAAGACAATATGTACCCATACCAGAAAATATGTAGCATATATGAACCTATAGAATGTAGATCTGGAACTTGTTTTAGACTTCAGGAACCTGACACCATCTCTTACTCAAGATTCCATGAGTCTTCCCAAATGTATGAAACATTTTTTCTCTTCAGACCCTGTGTGTATGCGCCCTGGATTTTTGAAGCACGTGTATGTACATGCCATGTCTCACTGCAGTGCGCATACTACTTTATAAAACTAGGGTTTTCTAAACCCTCAAAACTTTCCCCGTCAAAGTCTCAAATTTATGGAACTTTTGATGCATCCATGAGTACTTGCAATCAATCTTTCACAAGAATAGATCTTGAATATACTCAAGAGATTCACACTCATAAGAGACCCTTTCTCTCTTATTTATACTTCTCCAAGTAGCTTTTTCATCTAAACAACTCTAACCAACTTCCTTCTTTTAGGGGCTAACCCACTTCTGACCACTTGTCCACTTCTAACTACTTTCTCCACATATAGTTGCAACTAATTCATTTTTAATTGTTTCTTTTTTCAACCACTTAACCCATGACAAAACACTTTGACTTGTCAACATCTTCTAGGAGATTCTATACTAATTTGACTTCTTTGACCTTCTAGGGGATTTTAGACAACACATGACGGTTCTCCAACTTCACAAGGCCATAATTCTCTAACCGTGAGGAGTTATGTGATGTTCCACATATCACTAGAAATGGAATGATGAGAACTATCCATATAGAATATTATCACTTACAAATTCATATATCTTCATTATAATATTACATAATCAATATGTCTCAACCACACATCTAGGATGACTCAACCACACATATATGATGGCGTTCTTTAACCACACATCTAGGATGAATAAACCACTTAACCATTTGGACTTCACAAAGCATATTCCCGTGAGGGATTTAATCATAAGGGGACCACTTTGGATTTCATCCATTTGGTACTTCATATCAACCATGACAAGACAACAAAGGCCAACCTTTACATCATCCCATATATAAATCAATCTATGACAACACATCACTATTACACCTCATGAAATCAACCCTAATTTCCACATCATCCAATAATATATCAATGATACAAACAAATTATTATGACAATACTTGACATCAATCTCTTGACAACACATCACTATAATACTTCATGACACCTCATGGCATTATCCCTCAGACATCAATTACATCCATGACAACATAGTCCAACAATCAATACATCAATGATGTAACTATGACAATACATTAACCCTTTGGCATCAATTATTTAACATCAATGACAACACAATACAAAAATCTCCCCCTTTGGCATGGATGACAACACCAACATTGATTTCCACACCAATCATTGATTGAAACACTTGGACATGGAAATACTCCTCATAAATATCCATATCTCACATCAATGTGGCTATCTATCCCCCTTTTGCATCAATGGAAAAGGGTATATCTCTTCGGGGATGCTCCTCCTAACTAAACTGTCCCTAAGGATTCTACTTGAGCTACACTGTCATGTGGGATACTCTTCCTATTTGATGAACATCTCCCCATTTGGACAAGGGATATCACTCTGATGCAGTGTTTATGACATGGCTACCAATAATGTCTCCCCATGGAATCATGTTGTTGCAACCATTCATAGGAACAAGAATAACCCCTCCTGTGAATATGTCTCCCCCTATCTTCTTCGAAAGATGAAAAATATGCTACCATTGCAATCTGCTTCTGCTGCAAATGCTAATGCTCAACTAGAACATAGATCAACTACTCAATAATGATCTACTATTCCTATGACAACACTTGGACCTGTCCATGCATCAACCATCTAAACTCGTTGCACATCATACATCAAGCATATGCCAATCATACATACTATTTCGTGCATCAACCATGAATAAAAATATATTTCAACAATGAATCAACCATGTAAATCCTCTTCTATACCATACATCATGAAGAAAAATATATGTCAACAATGAATAGAGAATCATGAACAAAACATCAACCATGTGCATCTTGTTATATACTATGCTCCAACCATGCACAACACTCATGCACATCACCCATGTACATCAATACCATACCATAAGATATCATCAATGGAGTGTAGATCAACCATATTCCAAGGAAACGTGCCAACTGTGTACCAACCATAGATCAAGGTCACCAATTTTGTATCAAGCAAACCATATGCCTCAAACAAGTGTCATATCACACATGATATGTCTCTACCGTGAACCAAGTGCCAAAACCATGTATCTCAACCATGCATCTCAACTATATCATCACAAAAATCAAGTGCATCAACTAATCTACCATAATCAAGATATGTTCCCATATACATATGTCATATCAACCATAAACCATGTACCAATCATACTACTAGAAATTTCCTCAACCAATGTACCAAGCATGTACCAATCATGTGTCACCAAGTCAAACTTTGAGTCATCAAAATGTACCAACATCACCATGTCATACACCTTATCTATGTGCTAAATTATCAACTATATGTCCCAACATGTATCTCAACTATATACCAAAAACATATACCAATATAGCCAACAAAATTCTTATATCAATGTACCAACAATATGCCAACATATTATATGTTTTTATCATAATTCAAGTGCCACAAACTCTATGCCAAGAAATGTATCTCAATCAACATGCATCAATCCTGTACCATTTACCATCAACTATGCTCCAAACATGTATCACCACCGGTACCAAGCAAGTGCATCAATCATGCACCAAACCTCAATAAGATGTACCACAATCAAGATGTCCATACACATATGCCACATTAATCTATGAGAAAATGATACAAATAGCAAGTGCCTCAAATAATGTATCAAATCCATACCAATCAATCATGCAGAACACCACTACATCATCAACTCATGTCCCAATATGTAGCTTAACCACATGCCAAATGCATGAACGAATACATCCAACAAACATGCCTCTAACAGTACATCATAAGATATATCAATGGAGTTCACATATGTACGAGCCATGTACCATGAAAGATCTTCCTCAAACAACATTCACTACAACAAGTATTAAGAAGTCAATAGTATCTCTAAACATGTATCAAAAGTGTGCCTCAATATATCAATGATATCTCTATCTAGCATCACATCATCACGATATATCCCATAACCAAAGTTCCATAACTTCAATGTCATAACCAACATTTTTCCTCAACAAAAAATGCCTCAATCCATACTCTAGAGTTAGTATCATGCATCCAGGATAGGCATCAAGAATATGCTTCAAAACTCAACCGTATGTCATCACTATACATACATTAAACATATATGCAAGCATATAATCATGAAACCTGCAAAAAACCATGTCAGACCCTGCAAAATAGAGTTATATCATCAAATCATGATGCAACTCATCTGCATAGCCTTACTTTCCAAGGCTTTTACCATAGGTACGCAACCTATTCCACAAACAACTTGCGCATGTACATGACCTTTATATAGGTCACCTCGTGTATGTACATGACTTCTTCCATAGGAGCCCGCATATACTTCATAAAATGTCAAGCTTGAGCTTGCCTCATGGCTACCATTTTGTTCTAGTTGTTCATACTTCTTCATCCACTTATGAAGGTGTCCTATCTTCTCATAACTTGAGCTCTGAGTTTCCATATTTTCAACATTGTCTTCCTTCCTAGATTCATGTGTTCTTCTTTCTGTGCTATATGCATTATTCCTCATGGATTTCATTCTTATGTTCCAACAATCTTGGGATTCCAAATCCATTGAAGCTGTAGCATCTCATGGCGTGACAATGAATAGCAATGTGTCCCACTTTATTACATCTCCAACACCTTAGGGTGTTATGAACCCTTCCAACATATTTCCTTGCAGAATGTATGCGATCCAAAGCTTTGTGGCCATATTCATTACATGAGAAGTAGTGACCATGAAAAACATTTTCATACCTTTGCTTTGGTGTCCTCCTTGAAGGTGTCTCTCTTCTTAATTTTCTTTGGGTTTTAAATATGGCTTCTTGATGTCTTCCTTACTTTATTCTTTTGAAATTTTCCTTTCTTTGTGTAGGTACTTGACTTGCATCTTTTCTTCCACCTTTTGAGAATTAAGGACTTCTCTCATGCTTCTTATAAGTTCTTAAATGTGTGTAGCTTCCTTATTGTATCCAAGACTCGATTTATCATTTGGTGATATTTGACTATCCAAGATTTTATTCAAGATTGTTTAATTGTTCATGAACTTGATATGAGTATTTGACTTCTTTGTTTTCTTTTTGAGATAAACAACTTCAGCTTCCAACTTATGGCATGAGTCTTCCTTTTCATTTACTTGATTCTTTAATATTTTCTCTACCCTTTTGGCTTCTTCAAGTTGAGTTGTTAAAGTTATATTTATTTCAACATCTTCAAGGATTTTGCTAAGTTCATGATCTAGCTTCTTCTTTTCTTCTACTTGATTAGTTAGATCATTCTTTAGTTTCTTGATCTCTTCTTCTTGCTTCATGAGTATTTGATTTAGTTCCATGGTAAACCTATTGTACTTTTCTATGATTTCCTTAGTGTATTTTTCAAGATACTCAAAATAAGTTGAACTATTTCCTATTTCATGGCTAACATCATCCAACTAAGTAAAAAATCATTCTTTAAGTTTCAACAAATCTTCTTCTTCATCATTTTCAAATTCTATACAAACTTCTTCTAAATTTTCTTCTTCTTTTGTAAGAGAACATTCAACTTCACTAGGAGTATGTAATCAGAATATTTTGGAGAGTCTTTACCTTCATTTTATTTGATGGGATTGTCTTCTTTATCTCAGTATATCTTTTATAGATTCAGCCATAGATCATTGGCGGAAGTACATTGTCCCATGATTTATTTTAAAGAACTTGAGAGCTAATGCATTGTTCTTATTTGATTCCTTTTGTGCTGCAAACTTTGACTTATTCTTCAAGGGAATTGATCCACCAATAGCTACATTCCAAATACCTTTTCCTTTTTCCTTCAAAAAAACTTTTTATTTATATTCTCCATGCCAAGTAATTTGTCTCATCAAAGAGGGGAACTTCATTTGTATGTTAATCCTTTTTTGTGTCCATGGATATCCTTAAATCTTGTAAGGCTTATGATGAAGGCATTCCTTGATAGCAATTGTTAGACACACCAACCAAACTAAGAGGGGAGGGGGGTGAATCAATGTAGGGATATTTTTACAATTCTTTAAAACACACCTTAGTTAGAAATCACAATTTACCCATCATTCATTACTTTCATTTACACCATATCTCAACAACAAAAATCATTAGTAAACCATCAACATAAAGAACAAAAGAAACACAAGATGTATGTATAAGTTTATTTTGTATTAAAAAATACAATCTTTGAGGTTTATTAGCATCAAATGAATAGAACAACAACTCTACAAGAGCACGAAATCTCAATGCAAGACTCAACCTCCAAATATCAACACCAATTGAGAAGAGGAATTAAATCCTCAAGTACAATACCTAGTTTATAAACATAACCAAACCTGTCAACATATACGCGACCTATTTATACTACAACCCACGTATGCACGCTACATGCCTATACTGTAGCACACATATGTATGAGCTCTAGAACATTGTCATCATGTGTACACCTTCAGAAACTAGGGTTTCTAAAACTTCACAACTTCTTCCCTTCAGATCCTTTCTACCTCTATCCCATGCACTTGTGAACTGTCACTGCAATATTCCTGCCACTTCTCAATATGTACCATATAATATCACATACAAATATATAACATCCAAAAACATATGCATTCTCCTCATGCATACATAATTACATATCATGGACATCTCACAATAAAATAAAATAAAAACTACTCAACCAACCAGTTGTCATATTTAGACATCAATATAACCATACCATGATCAAGTATAAACATAAAGATAATATGTACCCATACTAGAACCTCTATAGTGGATATGAACCTATAGAATGTTGATCTAGAACTTTCTTCATACTTCAGGAACCTGAAACCGACTCTTACTCAAGATATCATGACTCTTCCAAAATATATGCGACCTTTCTTCTCTTTATACTTATCGTGCCCTAGATTTTTTCATCCCGCATATGTACACACCATGTCTCAGTGAAGACTGCATACTACTTCCAAAAACTAGGGTTTTCTGAACCCCTGACACTTTCACCATCAAAATATCATATTTACGGAACTTTTGATGCGCCCATGAGTACCTGCAATCAATATTTCACAACAATAGATATTGAATATACTCAATAGATTCACACTCATAAGAGACCCCTGTTCTCTTATTTATACTTATTCAAGTATATTCCTCATATAACCACCTATAACCAACTTCCTTCTTTTAGGGGCTCACCCACTTCTTACCACTTGTCCACTTATAACTAGTTTCCCCACAAATAGTAACTTCTCCACATCTAGTTGCAACTAATTTTTTTTTTTTTTTTTTCTTGTTGAAACCACTTAAGACATGACTAACCACTTTGACTTGTCAACATCTTCTAGGAGCTTCTAGAATAATTTGAATTATTTGACCTTCTAGGGTATTCTAGACAACACATGAGGGTTCCCCAACTTCACAAGGCCATAACTCTCTAACCGCGAGGAGTTATGTTACGTTCCACATATCATCAGAAATGGAATGATGAGCACTATCCATCTAGAATAGTCTCACTTACAAATTCATAGATATTCATTAAAATATTCCATTCCACAATCAATCCTTGGTTTCCTTAACCACACATCTAGCATGACTCAACCACTTAACCATTTGGACTTTGAAAAGCATCTTCCTGTGAGAGATTTCACTATAAGGGGAAAAATTTGGAGTTCTTGCATTTGTTACTTCCTATCAACCATAACATGACAACAAAGACCAACCTTTCCATAATCCCATATATGCATCAATCTATGAAAACACGTCACTATGACACCTCATGAAATCAACCCTAATAACCACATGATCCAATAACACATCAATGATACAAACACATTATTATGACAATACTTGACTTCAATATCTTGACAAAAAATCACTATAACACTTCATGACACCTCATGAAATTATCCATCAGACATCAATTAAATACATGACAACATAGTCCAACAATAAATACATCAATGATGTTACTATTACAATAGATTAACCCTTTGAAATAAATCCCTTGAAATCAATGACAAAACAATACAACAATATCTCCCTTTGGCATTAATGAAAACACCAACATTGATGTCAACATCATTGATGGAAACACTTGGACATGGAAATACTCCTCATCAATATCCATCTCTCCACATCAATGTGGCTATCTCTCCCCTTTTGTCATCAATGGAAAATGGTATATATCTTTGGGGTTGCAACCCCTGACTAAATTGTCCTTGAGGCTGCTCCTCCTAGCTGCACTGTCATGTGGGTTTCTCTCCTTGTTTGATGAATCTCTCCCCATTTGGACAAGGGATATCACTCTGATGCAATTTTGATGACATGGGTACCAATCATCTCTCCTCCTAGAATCACGTTGCTGCAACCAATCATGGGAAGAATAATAACCCCCCCTGTGAATATGTCTCCCCCTATCTTATTTGTAAGATGAACAATATTCTACCATTGCAATCTGCTTCTTCCACAGATGCTACTTCTCAACTAGAACATAGATAACCTGCTCAAGAATGATCTTCTCTTCCTATGAAAATCCTTGGACCTGTCCATGCATCAACCATCTAAACTTATGCCACACCATACATTGAGTGTATGACAATCATACATACTATCTCATGCATCCACCATGAAGGAAAATATATTTCAATAATGAATCAACCATGTACATCCTCTGTTATACCATACATCATGAAGAAAAAGATATGTCAACAATGAATAGAGAATCATGACCAAAAAATCAACCATGTGCATCCTGTACTATACTGTGTTCCAACCATGCACAACACTCATGTACATCACTCATGTAGATCAATACCATACGGCCATATGATATCATTAATGGAGTGTATAGATTATCTACCAAGGAAATGTGCCAAATGTGTACCAACCATAGATTAAAAATATCAGTTGTGTAGCATGCCAACCATATGCCTCAAACAAGTGACATATCGCACATGATATGCCTCTACCATGAACCAAGTGCCACAACCATGTATCTCAACCAAGAATATCAACTATATCATCATACAAAGCAAGTGCATCAACTATTCTACCATAATAAGAATGTATTCCCATATACATATTCCATATCAACAATTGACCATGTGCCAATCATACTGCTAGAAAGTGCCTCAACTAATGTGTTAGGTTCCTATAAATTATAGGAAGTATGATTATTCAGTTTCTATCTGTTGTTTCTCTCATGAAAGCTCCTGGATTTCCTAGTTTCCTCATATGACTTTTCCCCTCCATCCATTTTTTTTCAATCCTTCATTCACTGTTGCACCACTCACTCCCCTATCCATTCATCTTATTGGCCACATCTCACCCACCACTCATCCCTGGATAAACAAAGTTAGATAACCTAGGATAATTAATCATAATATTAATTCATTAAGTTAATACTGTTAATAATTGGTAATTAGATTAAGTATAATTAGGTTAGTAATTAATTTAGTGTAATAATAATGATGTTAATAATAAATTAATAAATTAAAAAAATTAATTTGATTTTTTTTTATTAAGAAATTAAATAAGCATTAGCTCAATACAAAACATTATAAAAAATTTAAAATTATTTTTATTAAAAAAAACATTATTAAAACAAATAAAAAATTAAAATGAAATCAAATAAAAACAAAATAAAATAAACACAAACTAAATCCTAAAAATTAAAACAAAGAAAAGACAAAACAAATAATAAAAATTAAATAAAAATAAAAGCAAACATTAATAAAAGATTTAAATATTTAAAAAGATAATTAACAATTATTAAATAATTAAAATCAAACAAATAACAAACAAAAACTTCATATCCTAAGTCCACCCACATATTTCATATCAAATCCCAAACAATAAAATCAATGGCCCTTAAATCTTTTCGGACCCCTGCCATCCAAACTTTAACGGGGTCCGAAAAGTGATTTACACCGTGCCACATGTCACTTTCCTATAATTTTAGAAACCCCCTTAAACCACTTACAACCTACCCCCGAAAACCACTCTCAAAAACTGTTTTTGATGAGTCATCTTCTGAGAAGATTTTTAGGCTAACCAGAGCGCATTTTGAGAAACCGAAAGAGGTTTTTTCTTTGCACGGGAAAATTTACAATAACCTCTCCCAGATTTATCATATTTTTTTACATATTGGGAGAATCAAGAGAATATTTAGCCCCATTTTTCTGGATTCATGATTTTTTTTGTTTGACACATCTTTTTCAAACGCAGATCCCGGTCAGATGAAGATGGATTTCAAAAAATCGAGAGAGTTTTTTTCTCAGAATAATCTTATATACAAAAACCTCCTTCAAAGTTTACATATATATCTCATATTGTGAGATTAAAAGACTCCTTTGGACCCTATTTTTCATAATTTTAGGAGGTAATAATTTAAAAGGGGGACAGATGACAAAGAGACATAATTGACAGGGAAGTAAGCAGAACACATGGAGATATTTGCAGAAAAAAGATCAACAAGCAATAGCAAATTCTAGATTTAAATGCTTGATAATTTTGTAGGAAATCATTATATAAAGGTGAAATATGTACTGACTAATGCACAAAACAACCTCAATAGCTTGAGATTTAGTGTAACCTATTCAGATTCCGTGGCATAAATTATTTTGGTTTTCTGTTTTTGTAATAATCAGTTTTAGATCTTGCAAAAGATAAATCTTGATGAGTTATATCAAGATCATATGTAATAAGTCTATATATACTTCAGTATTCAAAGTATTAGAGGGGGGACTTGCTTCCAGAGATGGCTATTTGGACTGTATCATTTTCCTGAACGTTTTTTTTATGAATTAATATAGAGCCCAGTACTCTCATCGAGTAGAGATTCATCATGGTGATGTTCTATGCATGTCTTTCTCTGTAATCCACATTTCTATTAATGTTTATTTCTTCCATTATTTGACTAATATTCGATTCTTGGAATTCATCTTTGATGCTCCATTCATGAAGTAAATACTTATTATGTTAAAGGATTGTTTGCTCATAATTCATCTATATTCGGTTCTTTGTCCAAGGTGATCTATATTTTCTCTGTTTTACTTCTAAAGTTACAATGAGAATTCTTAATTTCTCTCACTATGATGGACGATCTTGTTCTCTTTTCTTCTGTCATCTAAACCTTATTTTCTAAAAAACAGTGCCTACTTTCCCTTTGTTTTTAGAGGGTACCCATCTGTTATTGACTCACTATCATTAATCTTCAACACTTGACTCCATTTCCCAATGGTATTTTGTTTCATGCTTGTCCTACCATCCTTTTAAAAACCAAACAAAACCCATCTTATACCAGAATCTGACCTTTGTGAGCTAATTGCCAAATATTTTGAGTATGTTTTAGTTGTAAGAGAGCCCTCTCTGGTTGTATAGGTCAGAATACAATCCAAAGCTGGTTGAAATAGTTACCTCTATAAATTTATTTCTCATCCTTAGAAATTACAAAGTGATAACACAATGTACCAAGCATGTACCAAGCATGTGTGACCAAGTCAAATTATGAGTCATCATGATGTACCAACATCACCATGTCATACACTTGATGTATGTGATAACTCATCAACTATATACCAAGGAAATATACCAATATAGCCAACAAAAGTCCTCTATTAATGTACCAACAATATGCCAACATATTACATACCTTTACCATAATTCAAGTGCCAGAGACCATATACCATGAAATGTATCTCAATCATAGAGCATAAATCATGTGCCATTTACCATAAACTATGATCCAAACATGTATCACCACTAGTAGCAAGCAAGTGCATCAATCATGCACCAAACCTCAATAAGATGTACCACGATCAAGATGTCCATACACATATTCCACATTAATCTATGAGCCAATGATACACCTAGAAAGTTCCTCAAATAATGTATCAAATATGTACCAATCAATCATGCAGAACATCACTATGTCATCAACTCATGTCCCAATATGTAGCTTAACCACATTCCAAATGCATTAACCAAGAAATCCAACAAACATGCCTCTAACAGTACATCATAAGATATATAAATGGAGATTACATATGTACCAGCCATGCACCATGACAAATATTCCTCAAACACCATTCACTACAACAAGTAATAAGTAGTAAATAATATCTCTAAACATGTACCAAATTTTTTTCTCAATAGATCAGTGATATCTCTAGCTAGCATCATCATCATGATATATCCCATAACCAAAGTGCCATAAATTCACTATCATAACCAACATTAATCCTCAATAGAAAATGCCTGAATCAATACTCTAGAGTTAGTGTCATGCATCCAGGATAGGCATCAAGCATATGCTTCAACCCTCAACCATATGTCATCACCATACATACATTAAACACATATTCAACATATAATCATGAAAACGTGCAACAAATCATGTCTGACCTTGCAAAACATATTGATATCATCAAATCATACTGCAACTCATAGTGTTATTTTCCAAGGATTTTACCACAGGTATGCAGCCTATTCCACAGACAGCTCATGTATGGACATTACCTTTCTATAGGTCACCTTCCATATGTATGTGACTTCTTACACATGAGCCCGTGTATGCTTCAGAAAATGTCAAGCTTGAGCTTGCCTCATGGCTACCATTTTGTTCTAGTTGTTTAGTGATGCAGGAGCATCACTCCATCTCAGCACGCGCCAGCTAATTAACATGCGTGGTGCGCATTCGAGGAAGGAGAGGCGTCGCCCTCTCATTTTCCTCGAGAATCTAAGGCGAAGATCTAGGAAATTAATGAAGACAAGCTGGAAGGAGCAAAGTCGTGCCTTCGCATGAAATAGAGATAAGGTCGCCATTAATAGACTGATGGAAAAATGGATATGCATCCAATTTGGAGCAGAATTTCTATCATTGTAATTTTCCCTTTCGATAGGCATTAGAGATGGTGATTTGACACCATTAATTATCTTGTGAGGGAATCTCATTTGAGCCCCTCTTGTATAAATTGATGTATTTTTGACAAAGTAATGTGGGGTTTGTTGTAGGTTAGAGGTTAGATGATAGGAGAATCACAGAGAGTCAAGACTCAGTTGCAGCTCATAATCCACCATTGTAATTTGACACTCTACAATTAATAGAAAATGATAGTTTTTTTTGTTTTACATTTATGTTCAATGGGTGTTGTGTTATGAATGTCTTTTACATGTGTTTGAATTTTAGATGAATGTTAGAAATTGTATTCAAGGATAGAGATACAGTTTCCTATCCGAGAGTGAGTTGAGTTAAGTTTGGTTCTCTAGGCTAAGTGCAAGGAGTGTGTGAATGAGCAGGAAAAATCTGTAAGCCAACGCAAGGAGTGCGTATCTGAACTCAATGGAGTCAGAAGAGAAGCTTCCAGGAGGGCACACTAGATTTATTCACTGGCTCAGGGAGAAATTTCAAGGTGGTTAGGTTCCTTGAAAAGAAAGACTATGTGGAGAGAAGCACAATCTAGAGTTACTGAACAATCTAGAGCACTCTTCTAGGAGTGCATCGAGCTAGAACGAGCATTCATAGGAGCAACACAGTTGAAGGTGTTGAAAAATCCCAGAATTTCTGAACATTCTGGTGAAGGAAGGCTTTGCAAGAAGTGCATTGACAAAGGAAAGGAGATGCCTTAAACATTTCCGTAAGGCCAAGGGAGAAGCCTTTGAAGATATTAGCCAAGCGCAAGGAGTGCGCCTAAGGTGTTGTGAGTTAGCCTTACAATCTTAGAGAGTAGAGCGACATACTGCCAGGGGGAAAGAATAAGTTCACTGAAGGACATGGAGGAACTGAGAACCCTAGAGGTTTCAATTCGAGCAAAGTCGTAGGAGGAAGTGTGCACAGGACTCTACAAGGAGTGCAGAAATAGTTCAAGAATAGTCTAAGTCTCGAAGTGTGAAAATGTGCTAAGTGTACAAAGGAGTCGAGGACTTGTTGAAGTCCCAAAGACGGAGAAGTCATCCATTGTAAAGGAGGATACATGTGGCAGAATATTGAGAGGTTCAGGAGGAGGAACTTCAGAAGGTTTTTCGGAAGAAAACGAAGGTCTTCGCGAAGTAGTGAGGAGCGATTTCAAATCCAGACCATTGGATCTAGAAGGACACATGGAGAAGAATCAGTGCATCACTAATTCACGACTAGAAGAAACTGAGTCGGGAGAAGAGAGGACTCATGAAGTCGATCATAGCCATTGATCACAGGAGGAACGTGGGCCGTAGATGTGGTCCTGAAGCATTCGTCGATGCAAAATTCGGAAAGGAGGAGTATGCCACGCATGAAAGTCCTGAAGTGTGGGGTCGTGAAAGGATTTTTCCTGTGGTCGTAGTTAAAGGTCACATCAACGAGGAGGTATAGAATGAGAGCTAGCGCCTATTGGCGTAAGAGTCGAAAGCGCAAGGAGAGGGTCCGCAGGTACCACATAGCAGGCGTCAGGGAATTGGAAAGGGCTTGTGTCAAGTTAAAATTGGTTTCATTAGGAGCCCGACGAACCATTCGGTTCAACAACTTGAATGATCCTAGACTGGGAGGTTGAGTGAGACCCCTAGAGGGGGGAGGTTGATGCCAGGTGGTATCAGAGCATGATGTTTTCTCTTAGGTGGAGAGAAGGAGATAAATGAAACACTTTGATACAAGAGTGGTATCAGAGAAGAGTACGATGCAGAATTTATTTATGTAAGCCAAGGAGGCAGAGTGCGATGCTTTGTCGGAGTTGTTGGAAGGAGTGTAGTAGATGATAACTAGCTAGGTGGGTTGTAGGCAAATAAATATTGCCATTGACGGTCATAAGCATGGTCAAGGGGAAGTCTAGTCATAAAAGAAAAAGGCAGAGATGGACAAGGAGCTTAGTGAAATCAGAGCACATATGGAGGAGGTAGCATTCAATATGAAGCAAGAGTCAAAGGGACATTGGAGGTATGAATGGCCTTTGAAGAGGAAATCCATATGGCCTATTCAAAAGTTGTTAGCCAGGGGGCAACGATAGAGGTTAAAGAGGTGGTTGAGGCATGCTGAAAACCTCGGTCATAAGGGAAAGAGATATGGCAAGGTTCTTGCAGGTTGATAGGTGGGAAATGAGAGTGGATCAGTGGATATCATAGAATGTTAGGTGGGAATAAGAGACATCCCATATTTCCAGGTGGGTAGGGGAGAAGAGATGAGCTCAGCTGAGGGTTCATTGATAGGTGAAGAGGAGGCAGAAGAAAAACCTCACTCGGATGAATATTCACGTGAGACTGTGAGTCATGTGAATGAAGATGATGACAAGTTAGAAACTTTCATCATAGCAGAGGAGGAGGATTGGAGGACTGTTATGATCATTGGAGGAGTCAATATATTCCTACCAAGTGTCCGAGGAGAGGCTATCACCTCTGTTGCAGATGTAGCAGAAGGACAACAAGCTAAGACTGTCATGGAAGAAAAGGAACAGATGATGATGTATGTCCCAATAGAGGGAGAAAACCCAGTTCAGTTACTCACTCAGTGAGAATTGGAGTTAAGGGCACTGGAGGATTGGTTGGATAATCCAGAACTAGAAGGTGGCTTCCAGAAGATAGCCATGCCAGAGGAGATACACTAGCATGAATTTCAGTTGGTGGAATATGGAACAGAACCAATCGAAGAACCAAGAGAGCTAAGAGCTAAACAAAAGACCAGTGATGAGAGACCTGCAGGAGGGAAGACTGCAACAGAGTGGAAAGATCAGGCCACAAAGGGAGAAGGTGTCTTGGGAAGTTAGTGTGATTTTCCCATTGAAAAGGAAGGGGTAAATCAAGTTAGTTTGCAACTGAAGAGCCAGCCAGGGGAGCAATTGGACAAGGTGATCGAGGAGATCAAGGAGCTGATGTCGAGGTCAAAAATAGAAGAGTTCAGCACGAGGAATTTGGATGAAAGGAAACCTACACGAGCGACGAGGATGATGCAGAAGCAGTGAAGTAGAGGATTCGAGAGACAGATCCGAAGGAAAGTATGGGATCCATGTGGATTTCAACCACACTGGAAAGCTCATGAGTAGGAGCTCATGAATTTTTCATCTGTTGAGTATGATGTAGGACCATCACTCCATCTCAACACACACCAGCTAATTAACATGCATGGTGTGCATTCAAGGAAGGAGAGGCGTCTCCCTCTCATTTTGCCTCGAGAATCTAAGGCAAAGATCCAGGCAATTAATGAAGACAAGCTAGAAGGAGAAAAATTGTTCCTTCGAACGAACTGGAGATAAGGTCTCCATTAATAGGCCGGCGACAAAATGAATCTGCATCTGATTTGGAGCAGAATTTCCATCATTGTAATTTTCCCTTTCCATAGGCATTAGAGATAGTGATTTGACACCATTAGTTAGCTTGCGAGGGAAGCTCATTTGAGCCCCTCTTGTATAAATTGATGTATTGTTTCCAAATTAATGTGGGGTTGGCTGTAGGTTAGAGGTTATACGATAAGAGAATCACAGAGAGTCGAGACTCAGTTGCATCTCGGACTCCACCATTGTAATTTGACGTTCCACCATTAATAGAAAATGATAATTTTTCCTGTTTTACATCTCTGTTCAATGGGTGGTGTGTTATAAATGTCTTTTACATGTGTTTGAATTGTAGATGAATGTTAGAAATCGTATGCAAGGATAGAGATACAGTTTCCTATCTGAGAGTGAGTTGAGTTAAGTCTGGCTCTCTAGGCTAAGTGCAAGAAGTGTGCGAATGAGCAGGAAAACTCTGTAAGCTGACGCAAGGAGTGCGTATATGAACTCAATGGAGTCAGAAGAGAAGCTGTCAGGGGGGAAAACTAGATTTATTCACTAGCTCAGGGAGAAATTTCAAGGTGGTTAAGTTACTTGAAAAGAAAGACCGTGTGAAGATAAGAATAGTCCAAGGTTACTGAACACTCTAGAATACTCTTCCAGGAGGGAATCTATATAGAATGATCATTCACAAGTGAAACAGTAGAAGGTGTTGAAAAATCCCAAAATTGTTGAACATTCTGGTGAAGGAAGGCTTTGCAAGAAGTGTGTTGACAAAGGAAAGGATATGCCTTAAACCTTTCCGTAAGGCCAAGGGAGAAGTCATCGAAGAGATGAGCGAAGCACAAAGAGTGTGCCTAAGGTGTTGTGAGTTCACCTTGCAAGATTAGAGAGAAGAGCGACACATTGCCAAGGGGAAAGAAGAAGTCCACTGAAGGACATAGAGGAATTGGAAACCTTATAGGTTTCAAGCCAAGCAAATTTGCAGGAGGAAGTTTGTGCAAGACTCTACAAGGAGTGGAGAAAGAGTTCAAGAACAGTATAAGTCTCGAAGGGTGAAATTGCGCTAAGTGTGCAAAGGATTCTAGGACTTGATGAAGTCCCGAGGATGGAGAAGTCATCCATCATCAATGAGGAGACAAGTGGCAGAAGATCGAGAGGTTTGGGAGAAGGAACTTTGAAAGGTTTGTCGAAAGCAAATGAAAGTCTTCGTGAAGTCATGGGGAGTGATTTCAAATCCATACCATTGGATATGGAAGAACACGTGGAAAATAATTAACGCATCGTTGATTCACAACCAGAAGAAACAAAGTCGAGAGAAGAGAGGACTCACGAAGTCGATCATAGTCATTGATCACAGGAGGAACATGGACCATATATCTAGTCCCGAAGCATTCACCAATGCGGAAGTCGGAAAGGAGGAGTAAGCCACGCATGAAAGTCCCGAAGTGCGAGGTTGCGAAAGGAGTTTGCTCATGGTCGTAGTGCAAGGTCACGTCAACAAGGAGGTATAACATGAGAGCTAGCGCTTGTTGGTGTAAGAGTCGAAAGTGCAAGGAGAGGTTCTATAAGTTCCACATAGAAGGCACTAGGGAATTGAAAAAGGTTAGTGTTAAGTTAAAATCGATTCCATCAGGAGCTCGATGAACCATTCGGTTTGACGACTTGAATGATCCTAGACCAAGAGGTCGAGTCATCTCCTTGGAGGGGGGAGGTTGACGCCATTTAGTCTTTTTCATCCACTTCTGAATGTGTCCCAACTTCTCATACCTTGATCTATGAGCTTCCATATTTTCAATATTGTCTTCCTTCCTAGCTTCATGTGTTCTTCTTGCCATGCTATATGAAGCACTACTCATGGACATTCTTCTTGTGTTCAAGTAATCCTAGGATTTTTGGCCAAATCCACTACAACTGTAGCATCCCATGGTGTGACAATGAGAAGCAATGTGTCCCACATGATTACATCTCCAACACCTTGGGGTGTTATGAACCCTTCCAACATATTTCCTTTCATAATGTATGAAATCCAAATATTTGTGACCATATTCATTACATGACAAGCAATGACCATGAAAAACAATTTCATACCTTTACTTTGGTTTACTCCTTGAAGGTGTCTTTGTTACACATTATTTTCGTCATCCCTATGAACGTTAATGATGTAAGCCTATCTGTTGCCTTCAGAGGGGTTAGTGGCCTGAATTCCCGAAGAAAGAAGGGATAAGAACTTTTATTGAGAGAAGAAGTTGTATTTTCCTTTGTAAAAACCATATTAAGGATGATTTGCATAGGCTGTACTATACACATGGTGCAGTGATGCCTCATTTCCACACCTTTCTCTAAATCTATATTGCGGAGTTTCCACAGGCTGCACTATAGCTAGGGTGCAGAAATTCCTGTACGTGGGAAAAACGAGTATCTTATCGATGCTTCTAGAAGGAGAATCTTCTATGGTGAGGTGGCCTCCAGATGGTTTGGATCTTACTCACTTTCATGATTTTGTGGGATCATCCTAACCTCCTCACCTTATCCTCTTCAGCTTATAAAAGGAGAAGAGCTCTCATGGAGAAAGTTAGCTTGGCTTTGGATTGGAAATTTGACTTGAGATTGTTAGCTTGGTTAAGATTGGCTTTGAGCTTTTATTTGTCAAGATAGATTATGAGTGACTTTCAGATCTATAGTTTCAAAATTCATGGAGCAGAAGTGTGTGGGAAGCAAGGAACTGTTGGAAGGAACCTGACAACATCAAGGTTGTTTGGTTGTATATTCCACTTTTTCTTAATATAATACAATGACATGCTTCTTTTCCATAAAATCATTCTCATTTTATTGCATGACTCCTTGATCACATGCATAGGTTGTCATTGAATATATTATTGTTTCTTTCACTTTGGTTGGTTTGTGTTTCATTGTAGGATCAATATCACAAGAGCACCGCAGTGAAGCAGGGACAACAAAGACATAAGTAAGCAATACTCAAAAGTATGTCACTCATCCTTTCTTTGATAATATATTAAATGATTAGAGCTTAGGGAAAGTGCCATGCCCTATCTTGTTTTGTTATAGATCTAGGTGGATCTAGGGAGATCATTTTATGTCTGCATTTACTCATATTATCCAATAACAAAATTGGCGACTCAATTGGGGATACGACCTATTTTGGTGTTTTGTTGTCCATTTGTCTTTAGCCTACCTTTTTTCATTTTAAACCAATAAAAAATGAAATTTAATCCATTGAAAGGACAAGGAGATTATCGTTTTGATGGAAGTTGTTCATTGAATGGTCACCCGTGCCTCCTGCAATTGACAACCAAAGTCTGAGGTAAAAATAGGGTTTCTAGGCAAGTTTTGGGAAAAATGCAAATGAAATAGTAAAAAAGAGATTTTACCTATATTTATTTCATTTTTTACTTTTTCTATTAATATTTCATATTATTTTTTGAATTTTCTCCAAAACCTAAAGGTCTACTGGTCTTGTGAGTGTTTTGTTTTCTCGCATATAGAAGAACTATGATCTTGAACAATGAAATATGAATATTTTTCTTGATTTGTTTTTCTCTTTGTCACACGTACAAGTACTTTTTAAGGTTTTTCAGAAAAACCTCGAGCCTAGTTTTTGTTCGTTCTCGTGCTCAAAAATTGATGAGAACACAACCGAGTATACTTTTGTCATATTTTCGTACTCATCATGGTAACACAAAAAACAAAAAAACTCATGGAGTATTCTTTAATCTCTTTTCATGCTCCATAAAATCGAAAAGATTGTCGAGCAACCTTGTTATTTTCACACTCGTAAAAGTATTTGAAGAAAAGGTTTGATGGGAGATATTTTATCACTTTTTCAATATCATCGAACTAATTTACGAAAAAGGAACTGAGAGAGTTCTCTTTAAGTGTTTTTCAGACTCTTTAAACATGAAAAACCCCGAGTTTTCTATCTTTGGACTTGTTAAAAAAACATCAAAAGATCCATATGGGATTGACCCACCCCTTCTTAGGGTTCATTAAACATACTCCAAGGGACTTGTACGAAGGATGAGCTTACATCAACAAGCATATGTTATCCTCCTCAAGCTTGCATAAAAATAAAGAGGTACTCGCCCGAAATGGTCGGGGAAAATTTGAGAAATAAATGTGTCTCTGTATTTGTGTTAATGGCATTAATAGCCATTCTTGAACATGACACCCTCTTTGTCGTTGAATCCGAGTTGGGAGATTCATTTGTCTCTCGTTTGACCTTCTGCAAGTTCATATCTTGGGTCATCTTTCAGTCAATGCTACCAAGACCATTGTCGTGTCATTTTTATGTTCAAGAGAAGTCCAACCTTGCACAAGCCTTCTATCGATTCAGCCATATGTAGTTATCAATTCTTACCGTGTCGGCCTTCCCTGTGTCAGTTTCAAATAATTTTCATACTTTTATCTACCATAAATCTGTTACTTATTTCACATCATTGATGGGGCATACATCAAGGCCCTCCTGTGACGATTCTTTTCCTATCAACTTCAACTCATCATTCGGGAACAAGACTTAGAAATCATTTAGTACCTTAGAGCCTGCATGCCTCAATGGCAGGTTTCTTCACTTTTGATAGCGAATTCACATCATTGGTCCCTGATCGAGATATTCCATCGAGTGTTCGACTTCATCTCATCTATTCACATTCGATGGATCGTACTTAGGTACTTTGGGATTCATTGACATCAATGATGATTTCCCTCACACTTGTTAATGATTTTCATCAATGACCAGTAATCAAGTGGTTTCTACCATGTTCGACTTCAGCACTTGTAATCGCATGGCTAGATTCGTACTTGCAGACGATGTGATTGAAGACCATGGATCTCACCATTTTGGTCCAGGTTGTGATGGATTATTTATGATTTGTATTGACACATAGATCCACTTTGTATGTCTCGTGGCTATGTCCAATTTTTAGTTTTCTAAAACATAGATCCACAGTGTATTCCTTGTGGCTATGTAGAATCTTGATGACATGGATCCATGGTGTATGATTGGTGGCCATGAATGGAATTCATGATTTAAATCACTTGTAGTCTCAGCATGGGGATTCCTACCTCAGAAATGGTATAATATTGCACAGATGCTTGGTTGTTTGTAGGTTCCTAATTGGTGCGCTTCTTGTTCCTGACACACACACACATTTTACAAAGTATTTTAGCTATCACTCTGTTCTAACTTCATACTTTGGGGGTATCTCTATTACACATTATTTTCAACATACCTATGACCATTAATGATGTAAACCTATCTATTTCCTTCAGAGGGGTCAATGGACTGAATTCCTAAAGAAAGAAGGGAGAAGAACTTTTATTGAGAGAAGAAGTTGTATTTTCCTTTGTAAAAACCCTATTAAGGAGGATTTTCGTAGGATTCACTATACATAGGATGCGGCGATGCCTAATTTATACACCTTGATCTAAAACTAGATTGTGGAGTTTCCGTAGGCTGCACTATAGCTAGGGTGTGGAAATTCCTATACATGGGAAAAATGAGCATCTTCTCGATGCTTCTAGAAGGATAAGCTTCTATGGTGAGGTGGCCTCTAGACGTTTTGGATCTTACTCACTTTAATGATTTAGTGGGATCATCCTAACCTGCTAACCTTATCCTCTTTAGCTTATAAAAGGAGAAGAGATCTCATAGAGAATGTTAGCTTGGATTTGGATTGGAAATTTGGCTTGAGATTGTTATCTTGGTTAAGATTGGAGTTGAGATTTTCTTTGTCAAGATAGATTGTGAGTGACCTTCAAATCTGTAGTTTCAAAATCCGTGGAACATAAGTGTGTGGGAAGTAAGGAACTGTTGGAAGGAACCTGACAACATCAAGGTCGTTTGGTTGTATCTTCCACTTTTTCTTAATATAATACAACGGCATGTTCATTTCCCATAAAATCATTCTCATTTTATTTCATGACTCCTTCATCACATGCATAGATTGTCATTGAATATATTATTGTTTCTTTCACTTTGGTTGGTTTGTGTTTCATTGTAGGATCAATATCACAAAAGCACCGTAGAGAAGCAAGGACAACAAAGACATAAGGAAGCGATACTCAAAAGTATGTCACTCATCCTTTCTTTGATAATAGATTCAATTATTAGAGCTTAGGGAAAGCGCCATGTCATGTCTTGTTTTGTTCTAGATCTAGGTGGATCTAGGGAGATTAGTTTATGTCCACATTTACCGATATTATCCAATAACAGTCTCTCTTCTGAATTTTATTTGGGGTGTAAATATGGCTTCTTGATGTCTTCCTTGCTTTGTTCTATAGAAAGTTTCCTTGCTTTGTGTAGGCACTTGAATTGTATATTTTCTTCCACCTTTTGAGAAAGAAGGACTTACCTCATGATTCTTAGAAGTGATTTCTTCAAGGTGTGTAGATTCCTTGTTGTATCCAAGACATGATTTATCATTTGGTGATCTTTTACTACCCAATATTTCATTCAAGATTGTTCAATTGTTCATGAATTTGATATGAGTATTTGACTTCTTTGTTTTCTTTCTGATATAAACAACTCCAGGTTCCAACTTATGGCATGACTCTTCCTTTTTATTTAGTTGATTCTTTAACAGTTCCTCTACCCTTTTGGATTCTTCAATTTGAGTCTTTCAAGTTATATTGATTTTAAGATATTCAAGGCTTTTGATAAGTTCATCATCTACCTCTTTCGTTTCTTCTACTTGACTAGTTATATCATTCTTTAGTTTCTTAATCTCTTCTTCTTGCTTCATGAGTATTTGATTTAGTGTATTTTTAAAGATGCTCAAAAGAAGTTAAACTATTTCCTTTTTCATGGATAACATCATCCAACTCAGAAAAAACTTTATCTTTAAGTTTCAACAAATCTTCTTCATCATTTTAAAATTCTATAAAAACTTCTTCTTCTTTTGTAGGAGAACATTAAACTTTACTAGGATTATTGCAATCAAAATATTTTGGAGAGTATTTACCTTCATTTTATTTTATGGGATTGTCTTCTTTACCTTGGTATACCTTCTCTAGCTTCAGCCATAGATCCTTGGCGGAAGTACATTGTCCCATGCTTTCTTTGAAAAAACTTGAGAGTCCATTGAAAATTGTATTGAGAGCTAATCCATCGTTCTTCTTTGCTTCCTTTTGTGTTACAAAATTTGACTTATTCTTCAAGGGAATTGATCCACCCATAGTTTCATTCCAAATACCTTTTCCTCTTTCCTTCAAAAAATCTTTCATTTCTATTCTCCATGTGGAGTAATTTGTCTCATCAAAGAGGGGAACTTCAACTGTATGTTCATCCATTTGTGTGTCCATGAATATCCTTCAAGCATGTAAGGCATATGATGAAGACCTGCTCTGATACCAATTTTTGGAAACACCGACCACACTAAGAGGGCAGGGGTGGGGGGTGAATCAATGTAGGGATATTTTTACACTTATTTACAAAACATCTTAGTTATAAATCACATTTTACTCATCATTCATTACTTTCATTTACAACATATCTCAACAACAAACATCGTCAGTAAATTATCACCATAAAGAACAAAAGGAACATAAGATATATGTATAAGTTTATTTTTTATTATGGACTACAATCCTTGGGGTTTATTAGCATCAAATAGATAGAGAAATAACTCTAAAATAGAACCAAATCTCAATGCAAGACTCAACCTGCAAATCTCAACACCAACTAAGAAGAGGAATTCAATCCTCAAGTACAAGACCCAACTTGTAGACTGAACCAAAAATGGAAATAAGTACATGATTGTTTATAATACAACCCACATATATATGAGACCTTCCTATATTGTAGAACATGTATGTATGTGCTCTGGCACACTGCCATCCTACGTAGACCTTCAGAAACTAGGGTTTCTGAAACTTCACAACTTCTTCCCTTCAGACTCTTTCCGCCTCTATCACATGCACTTGTGATCTGTCACTGCAATATTCATGTAACTCCTTAATATGTACCATATATATATATACCATCTAACAACCTGTGCATGCTCCTCATGCATACACAACTACAAATCATTGACATATCTCAATTAGAACAAAACTGAACTACTCAACCAACCATATACCATATTCAAACATCAATATAACCATACAAATAATGCATCAAGAATTCACCATACCATGAGCAAGTATAAATATAAAAACAATATGTACCCATACCATAACATCTATAGTAGATTTGAATCTGTATAATGTTGATCTGGAACTTACTTCATACTTTAGGAACCTGACACTAGTTCTTACTCAAGCTTCCATGACTCTTCCCAAATGTATGTGACCTTTATTCTCTTCAGAATTGTGTGTGTACATGCCTTGAATTTTTTTATCCCACATATGTACACACCCTATCTCACTACAACCCATGTACTACATCAAAAAACTAGGATTTTTTGAACCCTTGAAACTTTCGTCGTCAAAATATCATATTTATGGAACTTTTGATGCATCCATGAGTACTTGGAATAAATCTTTCACAATAATATATCTTCAATATACTCAAGAGATGCATACTCATAATAGACCCTTTCTCTCTTATTCATACTTCTCCAAGTAGATTCCTCATCTAACCAAGTCTGACCAACTTCCTTCTTTTAGGGGATAAACCACGTATGACCACTTGTCCACTTATAACTACTTTCTCCACAAATAGTAACTTCTCCACATCTAGTTGCAACTAATTTATTTTAATTTTTTTCTTTTTTCAAACACTTAACTCATGACTAACCACTTTGACTTGTAAACATCTTCTAGGGGATTCTAGACTAATTTGACTTCTTTGACCTTCTAGGGGATTCTATACAAAACATGAGGGTTCTCCAACTTCACAAGGACATAAATCTCTAATCGTGAGGAGTTATGTGATGTTCCACATATCACCGGAAATGGCATGAAGAGAACTATCCATATAAAATAGTGTCACTTAAAAATTCAGAGTTCATCATTAAAATATTCCACAATCAATCCTTTGGTTTCTTAACCACACATCTAGGATGAATCAACCACTTAACCATTTGGACTTATCAAAGCATCTTCCCATCAGGGACTTCACCATAATGGGAACACTTTGGAGTTCATCCATTTGGTACTTCCTGTCAACCATTACAGGAAAACAAACGCCAACCTTTACATAAATCCATGAAAACACATCATTATGATACCTCATGACATGAACCCTAATGACCACATGATCCAATAATACATAAATGATACAAACACATTATTATGACAATACTTGACATCAATCTCTTGACAACACATCACTATAAAACTTCACAACACTTGATGACATTATCCCTCAAACATCAATTACATCCATGACAACATAGTCCAACAATCAATACATCAATGATGTTACTGTGACAATACATTAACCATTTCATATCAATCCTTTGACATCAATGAAAAAACAATACAACAATTTCCCCCTTTAGCATTGATGGCAACACCAACAGTGATGTCAACACCAATCATTGATGGAAACACATGGACATGGAAATACTCCTCATCAATATCCATCTCCCCACATCAATGTGGCTATCTCTCCCCCTTTTTCATCAATGGAAAAGGGTATATCTCTTTGGGGTTTCTCCGCCTGACTTGATTTTCCTTGAGGCTGCTCCTCCTAGATGAACTATCTTGTGGGCTTTCTCCCTATTTGATGAATCTCTTCCCTTTTGGAAAATGGATATCACTCTGATGCAATGTTGATGACATGGCTACCAATCATCTCTCCTCCTGGAATCATGTTGTTGCAACCAATCATGGGAAGAATACTAACTCCCCCTATGAATATGTTTCCCCCTATCTTCTTTGTAAGATGAAAAATATGCTACTATATTTGCAATATGCTTCTGCTGCAAATGATACTTCTCAACTAGAACATAGATAAAATTCTCAAGAATGATCTTCTATTCCTATGAAAATCCTTGGAACTATCCATGCATCAACCATCTAAACTCGCGCCACACCATACATCAAGTGTATTCTAATCATACATACTATCTCATGCATCAAACATGAAGCAAAATATATGTCAACAATGAATCAACCACATATATATTGTGCTATACCATACATCATCAAGAAAAATATATGTCAACAATGAATAGAGAATCACGAAAAAAACATCAAACATGCGCATCTTGTGCCATACTGTGTGTCAACCATGCACAACACTCATGTAAATCACCCATGTATATCAATACCATACCATAAGATATCATCAATGGAGTGTATCAACGATATTCAAAGTACATGTGCCAATTATGTACCAACCATAGATCAATATCATCAACTATGTAGCATGCCAACCATATTCCTTAAATAAGTGTCGTATTGCACATGATATGCCTCTACCATGAACCAAGTGCCACAACCATGTATCTTAATTAATCATCTCAACTATATCATCCCATAAAGCAAGTGCATCAACTAATGTACCATAATCAATATGTGTTCCCATATACATGTGTCGTATCCTCAATAAACCATGTGGCAATCATACTTCTAGCAAGTGCCTCAACCAATGTACCAAGAATGTGTCACCAAGTCAAACTATGATTCATCAAGATGTACCAACATCACCATGTCATACACCTTATGTATGTGCTAACTCATCAACTATATATCCCAACATGTATCTCAACTATATACCAAGAACATATACCAATATAGCCAACAAAAGTCCTCTATCAATGTACCAACAATATGCTAACACATGATATGTATTTATCATAAGTCAAGTTCCACATACTATATGCCAAGAAATGTATCTCTATCATCAAGAATCAATCCTATACCATTTACCATCAACTATTCTCCAAACATGTATCACCACCAGTACCAAGAAAGTGCATCAATCATGCACCAAACCTCAAAAATATGTACCACAATCAAGATGTTGATACACATATGCCACATTAATATATCAACCAATGATACAACTAGAAAGTGCCTCAAAGATTGTATCAAATATGTACCAATAAATCATGCACAACATCACTACCTCATCAACTCATGTCTCAATATGTAGCTTGACCACATGCCAAATGCATGAACCAAGACATCCAACACACACACCTCTAACAATACATCATAAGATATATCAATGGAGATCACATATGTACCAACCATGTACCATGACAAATTTTCCTCAAACACCATTCACTAGATCAAGTACTAAGAAATCAATAGTATCTCTAACCATGTATCAAAAGTGTTCCTCAATAGATCAATGATATCTCTAGCTAGCATCAAATCATCATGATATATCCCATAACCAAAGTGCCATAACTTCACTGCCATAACCATAATTATTCCTCAACAAAAAATTCCTCAATCCATACTCTAGAGTTAATATCATGCATCTAGGATAGGCATGAACCATATGCTTCAACACTCAACCATATGTCATCACCATACATACATTAAACATATATGCAAGCATATAATCATGAAAAACCACAACAAACCATGTTATACCCTCCAAAATAGATTTATATCATCAAATCATGTTGCAACTCATATGCATAGCCTTCTTTTCCAAGGATTTTACCAAAGGTATGTGTCCGATTCCGCAGACAACTTGCGTATGTACACGGAATTTCTATAGGTCACCGCGCATATTTACGGGACTCATTCCATGGGAGCCGTTGTATGCTTTAGAAAATGTCAAGTTTGATCTTGCCTCATGACTACCATTATGTTCTAGTTGTTCTGTCTTCTTCATCCACTTCTAAAGGTGTCCCAGCTTCTTACAACTTGAGCTCTGAACTTCCATATTTTCAACATTGTATTCCTTCCTAGATTCATGTATTCTTATTTCCATGCTATATGAATCACTCCTCATGGACTATATTCTTGTGTTCTAACAATTGTGATATTTGTGGCCAAATACACTGCAACTGTAGCATCTCATGGCATGATAATGACCAACAATGTGTCCTAATGCAAACCCCCAACCCTCCTATGGGTTCGCACGACCTCTCTGTCTAGGATCATTCTTCTGAGGAGATGAATTATCTCTTGAATCCTTTTTGGATCCCCTCCAATGTACACTGGCCCCTTTTCTCTTCCAGGTCTAACAAAACATTCGGGATCCTTCTCTAAGCCCCTTTTTCCTTAAAATCAAATTTCACATGCTAGACCCTTAACTTCAGCCAAAATATGAAGTAACCGAGGGCTATGAACAAGTGCTTAGCTGAAAGGTGCTTATCCGGAGCTTTGGGGCTCTAAAACTATGGAACTTTGGACTTCATGTGTTCTAACCACACAACGATGCAAATCACCCGAACGTCGAACATGCAAAATACTCCGATTCTCGAGCTTCGAGCTTCATAGGCTTTATCCACACAACATGAAAATTATCTTGAATGTCAAAGCATCGAATTCATGAACAGTTCAAGAATCAACAGTCCATGCTCCTTATCAATATATATGGCTGAGAAGAAATTTGAGACTCCAGGATTTGGGAGTTTCTAAGCCTTCAACATGCAATACCTATAAACCGTCGAATGTCGAATTTGAGATTGATGACTCTCACTCCTCCTGCAGCCAATGGTTGAGATCCACTTCGAAACTTCGAGCTTCGGGAGTTCTCACTACTGATCACCAAAAAACCATTGAACTTCCGAATGTTGAATTGGCGAAGGGTGGAGATCCACTTTCCACATGTCCCCGATGACGAACTACCAATATTAACTCTGGGCTTCGAGAATTTTCATGCCACAAACCTTTTCACCCACAATCCTCCGGATTTCCAAAATTTTGAAGATTTGATAATCTGGTGACATGTGTCCTTGATGAACAACTATCTATATTTACTTTGTAGTTCCAGACTTCAAATCTTTCGCCTCCTATACAACAAGCACTTAAAAACTTTTGAAGCAACAAATTTTGAAGGACTTCGGTGCTTAATGACCATGCTCCTTCTCCATATCTGATGGATTTAAGGGATATTGATTCCTCCTGAATAGATCTCGCCCATTCTATTTCTTACAAAAATATTTCTCCTTCGTTAGGGGACTTAATCCCACAATCTCTCCTTGGGATTCATCACTTCAAGGACTTATACTCGGGCACACACCTTTCTCTTCCCTCTTAATATTTTCTCTGAAAAGTCTCGGACCTTTTCACACACTTTGAGATTCACTTACAGTGTATCAATTAGACCATTTTCACCTTCTGCACTCCTTTCATAGGCTTTGCACACTCTTGCACTATCTCTCCTCTGAGATTCTTCAAAAATTAACTAAGTGTTGACTCTGTGCACGCTTTGCACCAGTCTCCTCTCTGAGATTTTATAATCCTATGACTATAATCACACTTCTTGCGCTCCTGTGGACTCCCTTCACTATCCCTTCTAATCTTGTGACTCGTTCAGGTGTGCCCACCTAGCACGCTCTTCACATAACTCCTGACTGATTTCTTGCACACTCCTTGCACTGGCTTCTCAAAGTTTTCTAAAAACTCTGGTGTGCACTCCTTGCACTAGCCATGAGATCCAAAAACACTCAAAAACTCACACAGATAGGGAATTATATCTATTCTTGCAAAGGGAATATTTGAATTCTCATATCATTCATAAATATTCATAGTAAACATTTAGAAACAAACATTCATTCCCAAAGAACACACATAATATTCATATGCAGGGAAATCTTCTTTTCATTAAATCTGAATACTTTTTACAAGAGTTTATAAGACTAGACTACAAGAGAGTCTTATTTCTTCTCTCAACTCCTCTCTCTCCTCTCTCTCCTCTCTTTGTTCTATAAAATTATTAAGTACTTTTAAACAAACTCTTTTCAACATAGATTACATTGATTTATACATGAAGGGTCTTTTTGAGCCTTCCCTCCAGACTATTTTAGTTCTTTCATATCACCATTAAAGTCATCCTACCACTAATCTTATTACAATAAATATTCATTTACAATCTTCATATCTGAGGAGTTGGTCAATATCTGTACAAACTATGACCTATTAAAGGAAATTTACACTTATCCTTATACAATACAATGTCTCTCTCTTCCTCGATCCTTACAAAATTTATTACATTAAATGATAAATATAAAACAAAATGAGAAGGCTGGTGCTTCACTCTCCTTGAGATCTACTCCCTCCTTGTGATGCTACACTAGATGCTGATGCATTGCTGAGTAGGAGTGATTCTCCTACATCATACTCCACTACTGAAAAAATCATGAGCTCATTCTCATGGATCCTCTGTTTCCTTTGTTGATATCCTCTAGGATCCCAAACTTCACATTGTTTTTTCCCACTTGCCTTGCAACATATTTTCTTCATGGAGTACCTCAGTCTCCTAGGATTCCATACCTTACTTTGTAGTGCCCCACTGGCTCTACTTCTACACTCTACATTTGTCACCTGTCTCCTGTTGATGCTGATGTAAATCTCTTCTATATGTCTTCTCTGAGACATATTTACCTGTTGGTTGTGGAGCCTGATTATCTTCTTGATTCAAAGGTCTTTGTTTTCAACCGTGTTTATACTCCATGAAGTATTTACACCCCATAAGTATGTACACTCTTCCACACGGGGGAGTGCAAAGGGGGATTACCCCCTCTATGGGGTTCGGGGGCGAAGCCCCCAAAGGAAAAATTGCCTTGTAAATGTATATTGTAATTTCATTGTAAATCTAGAATGTTCATTATAAGGTTGCATATCTAATGATATAAGTTATGTTAGGGTTTTTTTCCCTAGAAGGAAACCCTCTCTTATGAGGGAAATTTATTGCGGCTATGCAATATAGCGAATATTGTATTCTAAGATGAGATACTGTGAGAGAAATAATAGGAAGTTACAACAGTTTTGTTGTAGGTTGTATCCCTTCATATGCTGGATAATAATAAAGGAAGCACCTGGAAATTTATCTGGTGGATGTAGCCCACACTGGGTGAACCACGTATATCTATGTCTCTATTGTATTGTGTATCTTTTGTGTTTTATTTCCACATTTGTTTTATTTTATTGCTCCGTGATCATGTTTTTCTAACTACTAGTATCAGAACGAAAGGTAACTCACATGAAAGGAGGGTTCATGGTTCGAGTGGGAGCAATGTCAGAAGATGGAAAGTTTAGGGTCGAAACATTTAACGGCCAAAACTACCAGTTATGGAAGATGCAGATGGAAGATTATTTACATCAGAAGGATCTATTCCTACCATTGGGTGGATTAGAAAAGAAGACAACGGCCATGAAGGACGAAAAATGGGATATTCTTGACAGAAAGGCTCTAGGAATGATACGCCATAGCCTGACAACATCGGTGGATTTCAATATTTCGAAAGAAAAGACAACAAACTATTTGATAGATGCATTGGAAACATTGTATGAAAAACCCTCGGTGTCCAATAAGGTATTTCTAATGAAGAGATTATATAATATGAAGATGTCAGAAGGTGGGTATGTTGCAGATCATTTAAATGATTTTAATATGGCTACTAATAAACTAAGCTCTGTAAAAGTGGACTTTGATGATGAGGTTAGGGATCTTCTAATATTGTGCTCATATTCATAAAGTTGGAATGGCTTGGTCATGGCTGTAAGTAACTCTTTATCTGGTTCAAATACTTTAAAATTTGATGATGTTGTTGGTGTTATCCTTAGTGAGAAATTGCGACGGAAAAGAACAAGTGAGACATCAGGTAATGCGTTGAACATGGAGAGCAGGGGAAGACAAAATGATAGAGGAAAGGACCCAGAGAACCGTGGGAATTCTAGGAAGGGAAAATCCAAATCCAGACTTGGAAAGATAGAGTGTTGGAATTGTGGGAAGAAAGGACATCTGAAGAAACACTGCATAACTCCTAAGAAACAAAGAGATGGACAGCAGGAGAGAAATCAGGAAGCAAATGTAACAGGTGGTGTGTTACAAGATGCTTTGATTCTTTCTGTAGATAATATTTATGAGTCTTGGGTAGTAGATTTAGCGGCTTCATTTCATGCCACACCCCATAGGAAACATTTTCTAGATTATGTTCAAGGTGATTTCGGACAGGTTCATTTGGGTGATGACGCACCATGCAAAATTGTTGGAATGGGAAAGGTAAAAATAAAGCAATGCAATGGAAACCAATGGTTGTTGAAAGAGGTAAGACATGTTCCATATTTAAGGAAAAATATGATTTCAACATGGCATTTGGCAAGTGAAGGTTGTATATCCATATTTGTATATAAGACGTGGAAGGTCATCAAATGATCATTGGTGATAGAAAAAAGAGAGAAGGTAGGTACATTGTATTTATGTACTGGTAATACCGACTCGTCTATCTCTTTAGATTCTACAGGAGTGGACACAACGTTGTTGAATCATAGGCTGGGACACATGAGTGAGAAGGGAATGCATATACTTCACAAAATAAATTTGTTTCGAGATGTTAAACAAATTGATTTGGACTTCTGTGAGCATTGTGTTTATGGAAAACAGAAGAGAGTTAGATTTCTCAGAGTTGGAAAAGTAAAGAAGAATGAAAGTTTAGAGCTTGTTCATACAAATGTATGGGGACTAGCTCAGGTATCATCTCTTGGTGGCTCTCATTACTATGTTACTTTTATTGATGATGCAACTAGAAAAACTTGTTTTTATTGCATTCGACAAAAATATGATGTTTTTGATTCTTTTAAGAAATGAAAATCTTTGGTTGAGAATGAGACAAGAAAAAAGTTGAAGTGTCTTAGATCAGATAATGGAGGTGAATATTGCAGAAAGGAGTTTGATGATTACTATTCATACCATGGGATTCGTAGAGAGAAGACAGTTCCAAGAACACCACAAGAAAATGGTGTGTCAGAAAGGATGAACATGACAATCATGGAGCGTGCAAGGAGTATGAGATTGCATGCTGGTTTTCCCTTATAGTTATGGAAAGATTCTATAGATACTATTGTTTAATTAATAAACATATGACCTTCAATCTCTTTGGATGGTATAATTCCAGAGGAGGAATGGACAGAAAAAAAGGTAAAATATTTTTTTTTGAAGACTTTCGGTCGTGAAGCATTTGTCCGTATTGATAAAGAAAATAGTACAGAGCTTGAGGAAAAATTCAAGAAGTGTACCTTTATTGGATACGGTGTTAATGATTTTGGTTATCGCTTATGGGATTATGAAAATAACAAAATCATTAGGATTAGAGATGTCATATTCAATGAGAAGGTCATGTACAAAGATCAGTTGCAGGGAAAGAAACAGGAAAAAGAAAAACCAGAACACATAGTGCTTGATGAGATCACTAGAAAAGAAATTCCAAAGGAACCAAAAAATCAAAATGTACAACAACATGAGAAACAGGTACCTCAAACTTCTTCAAGTGTAGTTAGAAGATCTACCAGGTTAAGTATACCCCCTGAACGATACTCTCCTTCATTGTATTATTTATTGTTGACTGATCCTGGTGAACCAGAATGTTATGAATATGCAACGCAGGTAGACACCAAAAGGAAGTGGGAGCAAGGCATGAAGGAGGAAATGGATTCCTTGGTAAATAACCAGACTTGGGACTTGGTTCAGTTGCCTATAGGAAAAAGAGCATTGCAAAATAAATGGGTTTACAAGTTGAAGGAAGAAGCTAAAGGAGAAAAATGATACAAGGCTAGACTTGTTGTAAAGGGGTTTGCACAAAAGAAAGGTATATATTTGGATGAAATATTTTCTCTTGTTGTTACAATGACTTCAATTAGGACTACTTTGAGTCTCGTGGCAGTAGAATATTTGCATCTTGAACAGTTATATGTAAAAACAAATTTTATCCATGGGGATTTGGAGGAAGATATTTATATGCAGTAGCCACAAGGGTATGAGGTTAAAGGGATGGATAATTTGGTATGCAGGTTAAATAAGAGCTTGTATGGACTAAAGCAAGCTCCAAGGCAGTGGTATTTGAAGTTTGACAGGTTTATGACAAAACAGGGTTATAGTAGATGTCATTCTGATCACTATGTTTATTTTAAAAAGATAGAAAATGGAAGCTATATTATCTTGCTATAGTATGTAGATGACATGCTTGTTGTAGGGTCTAATATGCAGGATATAAATGTGCTCAAGAAGAAATTACCTAATTCATTTGCGATGAAGGATTTGGGTGCTTCAAAGAAAATCCTTGGTATGAGAATAACAAGAGAGAAGAAAAATTGCAAATTGACATTGTCTCAGGGTGAGTACATAGAGAAGGCGTTGGAAAGGTTCAGAATGCAGAATGCAAAATCAATTAGTACACATTTGGCCAACCATTGAAAATTAACTAAGGAAATGTGTCCCAAGACATAGGAGGAGATATAATACATGTCCAGGGTCCCTTATTCATAAACAATTGGTAGTTTGATGTATGTGATGGTTTGTACAAGACCAGATATTTCACATGAAGTGGGAGTTGTGAGCAGGTATATGAACAATCTAGGTAAAGAAAATTGGGAGGCAGTAAAGTTGATTCTCAGGTATTTGAGAGGTACTGCTACTCATGCATTATTTTTTGGAGGTTCAGACACTGTTCTATAGGGATTTGTTGATTCATATATGGCAGGTGATAAAGGTAGAAGGAGGAGCACCACAAGGTATGCTTTTAATATAGGTGGAACAACAGTAAGTTGGATTTCAAAATTGCAAAAGGTTGTTGCACTTTCAACAACATAAGCAGAGTATGTTGCTACTACATAGGCTAGTAAAGAAATGATTTGGTTACAAGGGTTTACGGAGGAATTGGAAAAGAAGCAGGAGAATAGCAGGTTGTACTATGACAGTGAGAGTTCCATTCATATTGCAAACAACTCAACCTTCCATTCGAATACTAATAATATACAACTGAGGTACCATTTCATACGATCTGTCTTGGAAGATGGACATTTGAAGTTGGAAAAGATACACACTATCCAGAATCCTACAGACATGTTAACAAAGGGAGTAATAAGGGAGAAACTGAGTTCTTACTCAATTCCAATTGGTCTTCAAGCATGAAGGTGAAGATGAAAAGTTTTATAGGTCCAAGAAGGTTCATAGTCCAGTAGATACAACAACGGTGGAGTTGTTGAGATCAGTCTCCAAGTGGGAGATTGTTGGTTGTGGAGCCTGATTATCTTCCTGATTCAGAGGTCTTTGTTTTCAGCCATGTTTATACCCCATGAAGTATTTACACCCCAAAAGTATGTACACTCTTCCATGCGAGGGAGTGTAGAGGGGGGTTACCCCCTCTGCAGGGTCCGAGGTCGAAGCCTCTGAAGGAAAAATTTCCTTGTAAATGTATATTGTAATTTCATTGTAAATCTGGACCGTTCATTATAAGGTCACAAATCTAATGGTAGAAATTATGTTAGGGTTTTTTTCCCTAGAAGGAAACCCTCTTTTATGAGGGAAATGTATTACGGCTAAGGATGATGGTGAAGATTGTATTCTGAGATAGGATACTGTTAGAGAAAGAAGAGGAAGTTACAATAGATTTGTTGTAGGTTGTATCCCTTCATATGCTGGATAATAATAAAGGAAGGACATGACAATTTCTCTGGTGGACATAGCCCACACTGGGTGAACCACGTATATCTATGTATCTATTGTATTGTGTATCTTTTGTGTTTTATTTTCACATTTGTTTTATTTTATTTCTCCGCGATCCTATTTTTCTAAAATTACCATAAACATCCTTATCATTTCAATTTCAATGTCCAGCCTTGACTCCTGTGGGCACATAATGTTGCATTGTACTACAATGACTTTTTTGTGGTCCACTACCTCATTGTTATCTTATGTTTCTTTCATGCCTGCAATAACATATTGCAGGGAATTACTCTCAAGATATTGGCAACTCTCATTTGACACTTTTCTAGCTACAATGTCATCTCCACATGTGGTCTCTTTTAATAGGTGCTCCAGAAACTCAATCTCTTTCCAGCATCTCTCAAGCATTCCATCATCCTGGTCATTATCTTCTCCATCATTTTCTCCTTGTTCAACACCTTCAATTAGTTGTGATCCTTCAACATATTTAAGAGGTATTCCTTATTTTTCCTATTGGAAGATTGGTTGTTGTCATTGATGTCAACCCTAGTCATGGGTTTTGGACTGCAAGATTGATGAAGGTATTTGGACATGAAGGAAAATGCACATGCAGATACAACAGCCAAGGACGGATAGTATACATCATGTTGTTTTCGGTGGTATGTGGAATGTCACATGGATCCTCATGTTTGAGGAGAAATGAATTTTTGAATATGACAAAGTGAATTGAAGAAGGAAGTACATGTAGGCCCTGAAGATAATTAAAGAAAATAATTACAAAATAAGAAAGTGTCAGATCAACCCTAATGTTAAAAGGAAGTGACATAAATGGTATAAATAAATGCCATTATACATTCATTTCATACAATTCAAATTTCAGAGGTAATAATAAGAAAAGAAGGCTGGATTTCAAGGGATGATGAAGTCTTTTGGTGATGTGTTCTAAGGTATGTTATTTTCAGGTCATCTTACCATTTTTGCTATAACGTTTTTTTTAGAACGATTCAGATGGTGAAATTGCTATGGTATTGATAAGACATATAAAGGTACCTATGGTAAAAAGTTCAGCTCTTGATTTTCTATAATTATGGATATACACTCTGTGGAAGATAGGGTTTGTGACCAGTCCTGAAGCTAGTCAATAAATAGGTGTTCCGGGTAAAACAATCATAACTTCTTCATAGAGAATCCAAATGAAGTATTACAAATTTCATTGGAAATAGTACGGACTATAGTTTCTTGTGTGCAAGTTTCATAATTGGATGTTAAATATTGAGCGCAGCGCATGCTGTACAAGTTAGGTCTTCTGAATAGACTAAAATTGAATAAAGTCTACCATTCTTTCTATAACCTCTTTTTGGGGAGGATTCAAGGAGTGAAAATTGGAGGCGTTTTAGAGAATACATTGAGTAATATTATATATAGGATCAGAGTACTCCAAGAATTCAAGAATTACAGAAATTAAAGAAGTCTCAGGAAGCATTATCAGGTTCTATGTGATGATTGGTTCATGGTGATGATTTAATGTAAAGTTTTATTATCTCTCATATATTCTTGGGTGGAAGGAAGGGGCAAGGATGGAGAGTTAAACTCTCTCTTGATATTGGAGGATTGTATCTTCCTCTTGGAGGTTTATCCCTCCCTTTACATTTG
>ML779672.1:444586-506680 GCA_009831015.1 Picea engelmannii
GTGGTTCGGTCCCATCACGGGTCTGTCAATATTTGTTTAACGAGTCCAGAGATAGTAAACTCGAAGGTTTTTCAAGATTATAGAGTTTGGAAAAACACTTAAAAGAGAACTCTCTCAGTTCCTTTTTCATAAAATAGTCTGGACGAGACCGAAAAAGAGAGAAATTATTGCTCACCAGACGCATATTTCAAATACTTTAATGAGCGTGAAGATAACAAGGTCGCTCGACGATCTTTTCATGTTTAGAGAGTCTGAAAAGAGATTAAAGAGGACTCCAGGGGGGTTCCTTTTTTGTATAACCTTGTTGAGCCCGAAAAAGTGATAAAACTATGCTCGATCACGTTCTCTTGTATTTACAAGTGTAAGAACGGAAAAAAACGATGCTCGAGGTTTTATGTAAAAACCATGAAAAACAATAAAAAACACACCATTACGAAGAAAAATATGTCCATACCCTTGTATATAATCATCACTGTCAACACACCTGCAAGTCATTACACTCATATTGATATTAGTAATTAGGTTTAAATAATAGATAAACATAAAAACCCAAAAATGACATAGTAAAAAGTAAATTAAATGAGTAAATACACATTTTTACCATATCATTTCACATTTTCACTATTGAGTACCAAAACCCCCCTTTTACCCTCCGAATTCGGCGTTGATTTTCGGGAGCTACAAGAGATCATTTGACGAGCCGTCTGCAACATTACGATAAGCTCTTCATTCTTGACATTTTCATGGTTTAAATATTTGATTTCATTGGTTAGTTTTTCATTTTCAAGTAGTTTTTTGAACCCTACGTGCGCATAAGCATTCTCGTAGGCAGCCCATACGGGACCTGCGAGAATGATGCGTTCTCGCAGGTGAGCCTTGAGCCACCTGCGAGGTGTTTGCACTGTGTATAATAAGGCACTTGCGAGCAGCACAGAACTCAATTTTTTTTTTTAAATATTTAGCCAATGAAAAATATTCATATCATGAATAAAATCATTAATCCTCCTTGTATGTTCCTTATGCAGATAAATAGCCACAAACATGGTGCTCGAGTGGCGAGAACGAGAACATGAGGAGGATAATGCAAATGTTGAGAATCATCCTCCCACCATAGCTGCATTGAGAGATTGTGGGCTCTTAAAATACTTTCGCATCCGGAGCATGAGAGCCCAAGTCAGATTACTAGAGTATCTAGTCCATATGTGGGACCCAGACCAACAAGTTTTCAATGTAGGAGCTCACACATTAGCCATTAACATTGAGGACATATACTTCTTAACCGGATTATCTAGGCGCGGGTATTATGTCAGTTTGACCGGTAGCAGAGGTGGCGGGTTAAAAATGAGTGAATACTGCAATCAATACTGTGTACCTGAGTCTGAAAGGAAAAAGGGAAAAGTGGCTATCTGGTGGGTACAAGACTTGACCCTCCGCACTATACTCTTTATGATAGCTCGGATGGCGGGGAGTTCTACTCCTCATATGGCATTACAGAGCTACTTCCAGTACGCCATCGAGTGTACTGAGCCCCGAGTATTTAACTGGGCTGATGCAGTGCTGCGTAGTATCAAAAGACAACTGACTAAGTGCAGGCGGGGTGAATTGAAACAATTTGGGTATGGTTCTTTGCTGGTGTCCTTCCTCGAGAGGGTCCCCGTATTTAGACTACAGGTTGAGTGGGACTTCCCGGGTCCTAGAGATCCAAGGATGTTGAGGTGGTGTCGGCTCATGGCCCAGCACGTGGCAGGACCAATCATCAAATATGACGATATTTTATTTGACTGGTTGCAAAACCAGATGTTGATGGTCGACGACTACGCTTATGCTGGGTTGGATTTCCGAGGAGATCCGGATTTAGCACTGCCCGAGGACACACAGTGGGGTGACCTGGGTAAGAAGTACACACATTTTCTCTTTTTAAATGTTTTTGAATTTTAATCATATTCAAATGTTTTTGGTTTTATATATTTCTCCGAAGACTAACACAAAAATGTTTGTTGATAACACAGATGTTGGACCGTATAGACCTCCTGTCACTTCTCCTATCCAACGAAGAGGAGAGGTAGCAGCAGCACCACCACAATATGCCGAAGATTATCAGGTGGTGGAACAGAATTTAGAGGGCCTGACAATAGACATTCCAGATATGACTCTGGAAGAGGTTCCACGACGTGATCAACGTCACACTGTAGGGGTATCAACAGCTATGGGTCGACTGCTCCATAGAGTTGCTAGAGCAGTTGTGTGTTACCGTGAACGTCATCCGTAACATCACTTTGGAGAAGCTACAAGCTTCAATTTTTGATATTTTGGTCTTCGAACAAGCTTTTTGTAAAAAACAAACTCTTTTGATCATTATATATACAAATAGCTTCTACCAGTTTACTTTATATTGTGTAAATTTTAATGCGTTTGATTTATAAATGGTTTAAATGTCTGTCCAATACATAATTAGCCAATACATCTGTTAATGTATTAAGACATCTAAGAATATGCTAATATTCAATGTGATCAAAATATCATTCCAAGAGGCGAATCCGCAAATATACCCGTAACAGAGTAGGACTTCGAATAGAGTAGATATTACTTAGCTGTAGTACTACAAGCTGCGAGTCAAGTCGCACAACCAAGTGACGAATTCTGAGTGAGATAACATCTACCAATAATTCAATAACGGCACTATACTCTGCGATGTTGTTGGTTGCATGACCAAGAAATACACCTCGTAAAGATATAAGTTCATTTGTTGGGGCATAGATTGCCCACGCAGCGGAAGCTAGGTTCCGAGTACTACGGCTAGAACCATTAGCGAAGCCAATATAGGGTAGTGAAGACTCCGACATCTGGCAATCAAACACAACGTCACATAAGGGCAGAGACCAGATAACGTCAAAAGCAAACTAAAGTAACATACACAAAGTATGATACATAAAATACAAGTACTTGTGCACAAATGACTTATGCATAGTACTTCTTCAAGTACAACCCATTCCTGGGTTCACTCAAAGGGATACCATCATAATTGACCAGCTCATATGCTCCTTTGTCCAAAACTCGACGAACAATATAAGGACCTCGCCACATTGGTTCAAATTTCCCAGCTCCTAAGACATCTCGATCTTGTTCATAAAGAAGAACAAGATCACCTTCAAAGAAAACACGAGGCTTGACATGCTTATCATACTGCGCCTTGACACATTTCTTCTGGGATTCTATTACTAAAGTGGCGTCACGTCGAGTCTCGTCTAATCGCATCAGATATAAAAGATGTTCTTCTTCAGCAGAAGTATTGGGTAAGAGTTCGACAGCTAGCTTCAGAGAAGGTATCTCACATTCTATAGGAAGAATGAATTCCACACCATAGACCAATCGAAAAGGCGTAAACCCCGTAGCGGATTTAACAGATGTCCAGTATGCCCACAATGCCGAAAACAACATCGTGTGCCAGCTTGTTTTATGAATTCCTATCATCCGTCGAAGCATAGTTATGAGAACTTTGTTGATTGCTTCAACCTAGCCATTAGCTTGCGGATAATAGGGTGTTGAGTTATCATGACGAAGACCCAACATTTTCGTAAGTTCAGACATCATAAAATTCCTAAAATGACTATCGTGATCAGTAACGATAGCTTGAGGAACACCAAAACGAGCTATGACATGGTTAAAAGGAAACAACGCTGCAGTCTTTCCAGTATTATCAAATGTTAGCATCGCCTCGGCCCATTTTGTAAAGTAATCAACAGCTACAATGATGTAACCATGCCCCCCGGCTAAGTGAGGGTGACATGCCATGAAATCAATGCCCCATTTCGCAAAAGGACCAACTGAGACCACAGGATGAAGAGGAGCAGGATGTGACCGAATTTTCTGATTGTAGGTCTGGCAGGCATGGCATTTCTGAACGACAGTAATGAAATCATTGAACAAGGAAGGCCAAAAATAACCTGTGCATAAGATCTTCTGGGTAGTAGCATACCCAGACATATGACCACCACATGCTCCAGAATGGCAGTCATTCAGAGATTTCTCGGCTTCGTCAAAAGTCAGACAACGTCAAAAAACAGAGTCAATACCTCGACGGTAAAGAGTATCGCCGAGAATAATGTATTGACGTGCTTGATAACAGACGCGACGTCGTTCAAAGCTAGACAAAGTAGGCTGAAAAGTATGGGTTTGGAGATATATAGTGATATCTCCATACCAAAGATTGTTAGTACTAATTAGGAAAAGAGATTCATCGGGTAATGAATCTACTGCTGCATTTTCTGTGGCTGAGTGAGGAAAATCACATATTAACTCAGCAAAAACCAAGGATTTATTAGACGTGGCGTGACCGAATTCCAAGTCAAACTCCTGGAGTATGACAATCCATTTGGAGTACTTGCTCCCTAGCAATTGACGTTTCAAAATGTGTTTCATAGGGTTGCAATGAGAAATCACTGTAGTTTTCCTGGAGAGAATATAATGTCAAAAGCGTTGAACAACTTGAACGGCAGCCAAGGCCAGTTTTTCAACATGTTGATACTTGCTTTCGGTTGATGTGAGACTTCGACTCAAGTAATAAATAACATGTTCATCGTGCGCATCATCCTCTTGGACGAGAACCATGCCAATGGTATACTCCGAGGCGGAAAGATAAATAAAATAATCACAACTATAATCAGGAGGGAAGAGAAGTGGAGCTCTTGTGAGGGACAACTTCAAAGCCTCAAAAGCATTGTTGGCAACAGTATCCCAGACAAACTCTAAATCTTTCTTTAGTAGCCGTGTAAAACCACGAGTATTCTCAGCGTAATTAGGGATGAAACGATGAAGAAAGTTTGCTTTCCCCTGCAAACTTTGCAACTGGCATAGTGTAGAAGGAGGAGGGAGATTAAGAATCGCCTCAACCTTAAGAGGATCTACCCGGATCCCTTGACGTGAAACAATGAAACCTAGAAGACGGCCAGATTCTACGCAAAAAATGCATTTATGAGGATTTAAACAAATGCGATAGAACTGACAACGAATGCAAATTGCTCTGAGATGATTAGGGTGATCGAATCGACGTAAAGAATGTGCAGGTAAATCGTCCAAATAAGGTTGAACGATATGCTTTATATCGTGAAAAGCATAAGACATAACACGTTGAAACATCCCGTCAGCGTTCTTAAGACCGAAGGGAAGTTTCCTATAGGTGAAAGTACCCTAAGGACAAATAGAAGCAGTTTTATGTTGGTCCTCAGGAGCGATATTAATTTGATTATAGCCGGAGAAACCATCCATGAGAGAAAAGATTTCACTTTTGGCACAGTCATCGAAAATCTGGTGGACGAAAGGGGTTGAAAAGTTGTCTTTTGGACAGGCTTTGTTAATATCCCTATAATCAACACATACACGAATATTGCCACCTTTCTTATCAATCGGTATAGGGTTAGAAACCCATTCTGTCAGAGCCACGGGATAAATAAAGCCGGCTTTGAGAAGTTTTTCAACCTCAAGCTTGATGGTCGCCGCTTTATGTGGGTGGATTGGACGAAGGCGCTGCCGGACTGGTTTAGCTCCGGGGTATGTCTTTATCTCATGTACAACAATAGCAGGGTCGATACCAGGCATCTCTTCGTAGCTCCAGGCAAATATGTCATGAAATTCTTTGAACAGGGAGGTATAGGTGATGATTTCATCCGGAGAACATGAAGCTCCAATGTGAACATTTTCAACTATCCCAGGTTTAACTGATATGTCAATGGGAATCGTGGGAGATATATTACTAAGGTTCCCTTTGGCAAACACATCATGTGTAGAGCCGGGAATGGTCGATATGACAACACCGGTTAACGAAGCCGAAATCCGTTGGTAGTTCTCGAGAGTGTGTTGTTCCATAAAGAGTATGGAACAATGATGCCCATCGTCCCAAGGAGTGTCCTCCATGATAAGCATGATCATCTCGTCAATGGGAAAAATGACACGGAAAGGATCGGGAGACAACTCGTCAAGAGAGGAGGAAGAAGGTGTTGCCGATTGAATGGCCTGATAAGCAGACTCAACCGGACTTAACGGCATGACGTCGCCGAAACGAGTGTGATCTCCAGGGTCAGAGACTATCCAAGGGTCAGAAGACATGGGAAGTTCATTAGGTATGGCGGAGATCATGTTGATAGAAGCAACTGACGGGTGTGGAACATCGGGTGGTGGTGGAATGGGGAAAGTACCCATTAATGAAGAGTCCTTTAAAAGGCCGACACCGACATTCTCATAACCCGGCGGGGTCTTATCTATAAACGACACATTTCTAGTACGAGTATCGGAATTAAAGAAGGCAAGTTGGTCAACTGTAACAACCTTCCCTTGATGAGGAAATATTACTACACGGAAAAGTGTTGACACAACTGCACGCATGGAATCTATCCAGCTACAACCAAGCAGAAGATTATAATCAAGGGGAGCATCGAAGACTTCCACTTCAACTTGGAATGTCTTACCTTCTAGAGTAACAAGTAATGATGGAAGAACACCGTAAGGCTTAAAACCAGAGCCATTGAAGGCTTTCAAAGTATTTTGTGATTCGTTCAAGGGAGGAGAGCCAATGGATTTCCAACAAGCAAAAGACATTACACACGTTGAGGCACCCTCGTCGATTACAGTTCAACAAATGTTCTTGTCAGAGACAACAACTTGTATATGGAACGTGAGTTGCGGGGGTAACTGCATGTCAGGCAGATGGAGTAGTTGAAGTGCTGGAAGTACCAGGATGAGGTAACTCAGGTAATAAATCATAAAGTGTTCCCGTTTGCGAATAAATGAGATCAAGATATTGATAACGACTTATAGCCCGCTCTTCTGTGACAACGCCACCCATGGCAATATCCTTACCGATTTCATTCACAAATGACTTTGTAAACCATTCGTCCAGTAACTGATCGGGGAGTTCAAGTTTAATGAGATGTCGACGTCGTCGCTAGTCATGGATATGATCCGAAATATGAGTGCCTTTAGTCTGTTTGAAAGAAGTTAAAATCTCAGTCCCAGTATCATAACGGATCGATAACTGGTAATGTGTAAGAAAAGCCATAGCTAGGGTGTTGAAATCAGAGAAGAAACCTCGTGGAAATTCAATATACCACTTCGCAGTAGAACCGGTAAGGGTTCATTGAAAAAGACGTAAGCGAATGGAGTCATCCATCAATGAGTTGGATGAACACCATAGGTGAAAAGTCATCACATGATTGTTCGGGTCCTCTCCCGGTTTTCCATCGAACTTCAGAATGTCCGATGGAAGCTTAGCTGGAATAGCAGGCCATTGGGGAGAGTGACGAATAGGATCATTTAGAGTTCTAGACAAATCTGGCAAATCCAAAGTAGCAAGAAAATGTAACTGTCGATTCACCTGTGGGTACTGGTGACTTTGGGGTGGAAGCCCTGTTGGCAAACTAGTAGGACCATATGCAGTCTGCCCATAATAGGAAGACCCTGGCTGATTCGGTGGTGGTTGGAGAGGATAGTAGTTCGGAGGATTATAACCTGGAGTGGGGACATGAGTTTGAGTATTCGTACCCCAAATAGGATTGGGTATACCTGGATATGGTTGGCCTATAGTAGGGACAGGTTGTTTCCCCCTAGTCATTTGAGGAATATTTTGTAGCATCTGATTCCAATACTGGGCCAAAGCAGGAGGTATATTTTGTCCGAAAGGTGGGGTTGGTCCCCCTATCGTAGGTGGAGTTCCAATCAGAAGTTGTGTGCCAATCGTAGGCTGTGTAGTAAGTGGATTATGTCCAGGAGGAGGAAATGGAATCGTACCACCTTGTCCACCAATGGGAATCTTCAAGTTCGGTGCAACGGTAGGTATAATGCCACTAGGATTAGGATTTCCGAAAGGAAATTGAGGGAGTGTCGGAATAAAACCGGGAATAGGATGCCTAGAAGGACCACCAGGAGTACCGGCTGGGGTTTGCGGAGGTGTTGGATTGGAAGCATTCAACAAAGAATTCAACGCATGGTAACTAGGTGGTAGTGTCGGAGTGACATTAGGCATTCACTGGGTATTGATAGGAGCAAGATTAGTTGCAGTAATATCGGTTGGGACACTTGTAGTATTCGCGAGATGGGCCATCTCGGCAGGAAGAGTAAAGTGATAAGTAGTATTCATCGGGACTGTCTCAGTCTCAGAAAACACTGGAGGGTTAATTTCGGAGACGACAGGTGACTCAGGACTAAAGAGTGGCCTGCAGACATATGCTGACCAAAAAGGATCTTGGCCTTCTTCACCGGGAAAGGGCCCAATGGGTGATCCAAAAGAGGTAACAACTACGTCTCCAGCAGAATTTAATCGCACAAAAGGTCGTTCACCACAGTGAATGCGATAGTCCTCTCTAGTATTGGTAATGCAAAAAGGTTCGAGAGAGTCAGTTGATTCCGCTTGGGGTGCGGTAACAACTGCAGTGTTACCATGCTGAGGAGAATCCTCAGGTGTAGCTGTAGGCAAAGGTTGTGACTCATCCAGATGCTCTAGAGATAAACCTTGCATTCTACGTGAGCGACGTGGGGGAGCTATTGTGAACAAATAACAAGCTCCGCGAAGAAATTCCTATGGTCAATCTTCGAGAAACAAACAACACGTGCTAGTAAACAAAATCTAGGAATCAATCACCAAGAAAACAATACCTTCTAATTTCGAAGCCACTAGTTGGTGATGAAATCCAACGTCACAACAACGAGACGAGAAGGGGCAGGGCTAGGGTGGAAAAGTTACGTTGACGACCTGCTTAATAGACTTACACCCTGGTGCAAGCTCCCACACATAATCGTGGGTATACCCTCCAAGGAGCCCAAGTGAGTTTGATCAACGTCAATTCCAGGTACCGTGAAGACTTTCCTCTCCACAGTCACCTTGGGTAAGAACCTAGAGAGAAAGGCCACTAAGGTCACCACAAACAATAGTACAGCCTGGGGGAACAGTCGACAGTCCGATCCACACGCAAGGGCAAGGTATCGAGCCCAAAATCAACTCAAAAGGCTTCCACTCATCATTGTGGGTACACCTCTGAGTGACCCCCGTAATACGTGCAATCTCTACACTAATGTCAACAAAGCAGGGTGAGTAACTCTGCCAACACAAATGCGACCTAGTGCTTGACCCTTGTGTTAGAAGGGCTTCCCAGGACAATATGTTGCAAATGGAATTTAACACTCCCTAACTCAAGATGCTATTGTGTGTTTTGAGCTTTTGGAGAGTGTATCTCTCTTCCTACACCAAAGCACTAGCCTAGCTAAATGTTGGTGTACAAGATCCCTAGAAAAGAGTTACTAGATAAATTTTAAAATTACGCAATGTTTTTAAGAGCTGTTGTTTACTCAAAGGTAACGGAAGTGAAACTTGTGTTGTATGACTCTGACCCAAACAATGCAAGAATGAAAATGAAAAATAACACTTTCCGTTCAATGAATCCTATGTATGGGAGAGAGAGAAAATTTTCAAGATCAACCCTGTACTACAATGCAAAACTTCCTTTCAAATGCCAACACAAACAATCATTTATCAAATGACAATCTATGTGTCTTTTTCAAATACTTCAACAATCTTGAAATTTTGATTTTCAATGTTTTCTAAAAGACAAAAACAATTTGATGAAAGAAAAACTTTATGTTCACTTTTCAAAAAGAACTCTCACTATACCAATGAGAGATAAGAAAATCAAATCATAAAGAATCAAGCAATAAAAATCCAAGCAACTCTTTCAATGAAAGCAAAAACAAAGAGCAAACCAATGAGTCTTCTCAATGCAAACGGAAATGTTCTTTCAAATCAATAAGCAAATGAGAAAAACCAAGTACTCAACTTTCAACCAATCACTGGTTCTCAACCAATCAGACACACTCAACTCCTGAAGTCAGAGAGAATGATTTTGCCAATAAGAGTCAAGAAACGAAAGTCAAGACACAAAGGGACAATAAAAACCTTGAAAACCTAAAACTCGTCACGCATGCAAACTAAATCAAGAAACATATCAATCAATGATCCAAGAAACCCAAAAGAGGCAATTCAACTGATCTGAGCAGTTAGAAAAACCAAAACTCAATTTCAAAAATTTGAAAAATCTTGTTCGCAGGCAAGCAGTATTACATGGTGCGAGAATATATGATTCTCGCAGGTGACCCTTTAGCAAGGTACGAGGTTCTCACACTAAAACTTATGTGCAGGGTGCGAACTCTCCAAATTCTCGCAGGCTGCAATGGATTGCAGTGCAAGAACTCCTGAACATAACAAAAATTTTGAAAATTGAAGCAAAATTCAAAAAGGCTTCTAGACTCAGAAGGTCTATCAGGATATCCTGAAGACTCAGAGACTGATAGGATAGGAGAAAAACGAAACCAGAGAAAATGGCCACAGAAAAACACAAAAGGCCACAAAGAAAATGGGATTGTCCCCAGTGGAGTCACCAATTTTGTTATTGGATAAATCCGTAAGTGCGGACACAAAACGATCTCCCTAGATCCACCTGGATCTAGAACAAAACAAGACAGAATAATACTCTTTCCCTAGATTTCAACTATTGAATGAACTAGGAGGCAAGAATCATGAACATACCTTATGATCGCTTCCTTGGGTCTTTGTTGTTCCAGCTTCGATCCAATGCTCTTGTGCCGTCAAGACCACAACGATACAAACCAATCAAAGTGACGACAACTCAATATATTCGACAGTTAATCTATGTATATGATCAAGGAGTTATACAATAAAGTGACATTAGCTTTATGGGAAAGGGACATATTACTGTATTATATTGATGGAAAGCAAAGATTACAACCTGATCCTTGATGTTGCAAACCTCCTTTCAATGGCTCCTGGCTCTGACACACACACTTGCTCACTTGTATGAAGAAGATCAACCACTCTTGATAACCTTGCTGGAGTTCTCTAGCTGTTGTAGCTTCAGTCCTTCACACAGTCTTTCACTAATTCTCCAATAATCTTCTTGCTTGTTTTCTTGCTAACCTTTTCCATGAGAATCCCCTCAATATATAGGAGAGAATGAATTAGTTACTTGGATAGGAATGATCCCAAAATATCAGGAAAGCCAATACTTAGATAACCATTCAAATGCCATCTCATCCTTCTAGAAGATTCCCTTCTAGAAGCTTCGAGAATTCATCCTTTTCCCTTCTTTAGAAAGAGTTCGCACCCTAGCAGTTAGACACATTGCAAACTTCTCGCACCCTATCTTAAAGAAGCCTGCGAGAATCATGCATTCTCGCAGGCAAATGTATTGGTAGCCTGTGAACCTTCCTCAAAAATGTGATTTCTGAAAAGAGGTGAAGGTAACTTTTCTCTGGAGAAAGTTCTAATGAAGAGTCTGAGTACACCATAATCAATACATCATCATGACGACCAAAATCATGGGTAACACATGTGCAACTTTGAATCTTATCAACTTAATTAGTCAAACCTAGAACTTGTATCCTTGTCCTCAAGAATGAGTGTGTTTCTTTTCTTCCAAGTCTCCTTCACTCAAGATGACGAGTGTTTTATTCAACCTGTCTTCTGTACTAAGACAATATGCTATCTTGACAGAAGGTTGGGTTAGTGGATAAACTCTATGATCTCAACTTTAATTCATCTAATACCTTGACTTTAATTTTGACCAAAGGTTAGTATGATGATCATAGATTCAACATGCAACCTCGATCAATATAATGTCATAACAAATAGACACATATCAAAATAATCAAATCTGGGTTGCATTATTCCTTTGAATGTGTTGGATCTTGAGATCCTTCTGGATCTATGGCAGGAGATCCCTTCTCATGCAAATACCCTTTAAAGCTTAACAATTTAAACATATGTGAGTACATACCTCTGATAACATTTGCAGGTAGTGGCACCACCTGGTAGTAGCGATAATAATTACCAACCCCTTTTAAAACTTCAAGAGTGACTACAACTAGTACTACAGCTGATTTTGGAACTGCAACTGCGACTGCAACTTAGGGTTTTATGAGGAAACCCTAATTTTTCAAACTTCAAATTTTGAAATTCTGATCTAGGGGCTAGATGCGTTGAGCTGAGGCGAGTAAGCCGATGCAGTCAGATTTATGAAAATCCAATTTTTACCTCCTCAAACTTGACCAACGGATTTCCGGACTAGTACTTCTCATTTTCTTGTACTTCTGGTTTTTTGGTTCTTCTAGTTTCCTAGTACTTCTGGTTTTCTGGTACTTCTTGTATCGTTGAAAAATAGGGTTTCACTTTCCGGGAGTTTTATCCACTGAAAATGTGCGTTGAAGGTGTCAACGAGTTCCTTAGGCTAGGGCACATTTTTCTATATGATATTTGGGCTGAAATTCCTCTTCAATAAAAAGCCCTAATTTTCTTATATGGCAATAATGACATTTTTATTTATCAAATGAAAGATGCTCTCTTTAGCTTATCTCTGATACCATGTTAGATTTTAAGCTATTATTAGGTTTATTTTCAATTTACTAGATAACCATAGAATAGATAGGATCACTAAGAGAAACAAAATCACAAGATACACAACATTTATCCTGGGAAACCCTCATGGGCAAGAAAACCCAACAAAAAATTCCTTAATATAGATTGCCAATACAATGCCAAGACAATAAACCAAATGCTAGAGAATATCCTCTCCCAAACAATACACCACTCTCTCTTCCTTCTTCTGACAACTGGTAACTGCAGCTTCCTTCAATACTTACACACTAGATCAGTGAGCTGAGTGTGTGTACAAATGAGGCACTACCTTCCTTTATTTATAAAAAATGGCAAGCGCTGAAAGGAGGTGTCTCTTCACTGGTAGGGTTGACTTCTCTTTCTGGGTGGTTAGAACCACTTTAATTTTCCTGGGGGGTGACTTCTTAATTTTCATATTACAATTAGGGTTTGACCAACCCTCTAAAGGGGATTTGGTCAATTACAATGCCAGACATGATCAATCCACAAAAGGGGATTGATATAATGAATAATGCATGAATACTAAATATAATAATCTTTGCAGTTACAATATTTCAACAACTTGTCTATCATCTTCCTTAAGTTTATCTACCTCCTTTATCCAAACTTTCAACATGTGCCTCTATCTCCTGGAAATCAACTACTGAATAGGCCATCTAACAACCTTCTTCATTACCCATCCACATATTTGGGATTATTGATCTCTTTTCCATTTTTATGTTAGAACATCAAGTTGTGCCCTCACCTAAACTATCTCCTTCGCAATATCCTCATTAGTCATTTTCTCTATGCCCTTCACTTTGACATATTTTTTCACTTCACTCTGACTTTCCTATGAGCTCCTCACGTGACAATTTGTAGTCATCTTCTCTTCACAGAGTTTAAACTGCTTTGAAATTATCCTTCTCTACCTACTATCCCTAAATAGAGGTTATGCTCTGATACCATATGATTCAAACCCCCACCCCTCCTAGGGGTTCACACGACTTACTTATATAGGATCATTCTTTTGAGGAGATGGATTATCTCTTCAATCCCTACTAGATCCTCTCCAATGTACACATGCCCCTTTTCTATTCCAGGTCTAAAAAAACCCTCAGGCTCCCTCTCTAAGCCCCTTTTCCCTTAAAATCAAATTTCAGGCACTAGCCCCTTAACTTCAGCCAAAATACCATGTGATCGAGGGCTATGACCAAGCACTTAGATGAAAGGAACTTATCCATATCTTCGGGGATCCGACCCTTCGAAACTTCAAACTTCGAAGGTTCTAACCACACAATGACGCAAATCGCCTGAACGTCGAATATGCGAACAACTCGGGTGCTCTTCAGCTCTGGAGCTTTAGGATTTGAAGGATTTATCCACAAAACACATAAATTATGCTGAACGTCGAAGCGGAGACTTACCAAATAGTTCAAGAATCAACAGTCCATGCTCTCTGTCGAGATCTATGACTGTGAAGAAATTTGGGGCTCCAGGATTTGGAAGTTCCTGCGCCTTCGACACGCAATACCTCTAAACTGCCAAATGCCGAATTAGAGATCGATGACTCTCGCTCCTTCTGTAGGAAATGGATGAGATCCACTTTGGAACTCTGGGCTTCAGGATTTATTACTGCTTATCACCACCAAACCCATGAACTATCGAATATCGAATTGGTGAAGGGCATAGATCCATGGTCCATGTGTCCCAGGAAAAGAGCAGCCAAGATTGACTTTGGGCTTCAGGACTTTTCATGCCAAAGCACTTTTCACCCACAATCCTCCATATTTCCAAACTTTTGAAGGTTTAATAATGTGCTAGCATGTGTCCTTGATGACCAACGGTCTAGATTTAATTTGGAGTTTGGGACTTCAGATCTTTCACCTCCTTTACAACAAACACTTAAAAAATTTCGAAGGAGAAAAGTCCGAAGGACTTCAGTGCTTAAAAACCGTGATCCTTCCCTAAATCTAACAATTGTAATGGATCTTGATTCCTCCTGAATAGATCTTACTTGTTCTCTTTATTACAAAGATATTTCTCCTTCTTCATGGGACTTACTCCCATTATCTCTCCTTGAGCTGCGTCACTTGAAGGACTTAGACTCAGATTCAAACCTTGCACTTCCCTCCTGAACTTTTCTCTAAAAAGACTCATACATTTACGCACACTTTGTGCTTCACTTACAGTCTATCACTTAGACCATTCTCTCCTTCTACACTTCTTTCATAGGATTTTCACACTCTTGCACTATCTCTCCTATGAGATTCTCCAAAAACTAACTAAGTGTTGACTATGTGCACACTTTGCACCAGTCTCCTCTTTGATATTTTATACTCCTATAAGTATAGGTGCACTCCTTCCTCTCTCTCTATGCACTCCTTGCACTATCCCTTCCAAGATTGTGACTGGTTCTAGTGTGCCCACCTGGGACACTCCTCATAGAACTCTTGACTGAGTTCTTTCCTAGTCATTGCACTGGATTCTTATATTTTTCTAACAACTTTGGTGTGCACTCCTTGCACTAGCCTTGAGATCCCATAACACTCATAAACTCAAATAGATAGGGAATTATATATTTTCCTACAAAGGGAACATTTATACAGTCATAGAATTCATAAATATGCACAATAAAAATTTAGAAACAAACATTCATTCACAAAGAACACACATAGCGATTCATGTGAAGGGAAATCTGTTTTTCATTAAATCTGAATAATTTTTACAAGAGCTTGCAAGACTGGACTGCAATAAAGTCTCATTTCTTCTCTCCTCTCCTCTCTCTTCTCTCTTTGTTATCAAAACTTATTAAGTACTTTTCAACAACCTCTTTTGGGCATAGATTACATTGATTTATACATGAAGGGGATTCTTGAGCCTTCCCTCCATACTATTCTAGTTCTTTCATATCACCATTAAAAACATCCTACCACTAATATTATTACAATAAATATTAATTTACAATATTCATATTTGAAGTGATGCTTAGGACTTGTACAAACTACATCCCATTAAAGGAAATTTACACTTATCCTTAAAAATACAATGGCTCTCTCTTCCTTGAGCCTTACAAACTTTATTACATTAAATGATAAATTAAAAACAAAATGATAAGGTTGACACTTCTCTCTCTTAGGGATCTTCTTCCTCCTTGTGCTGCTACGCTGGTTGTTGACACACTACTGAGTAGGAGTGATGCTCCTGCATCATGTCCCACTTGATTACATCTCCAACACCTTAGGGTGTTATGAACCCTTCCAACATATTTCGTTGCATAATGTATGCAATCCAAAGCTTTGTGACAATATTCATTACATGAGAAGCAGTAACCATGAAAAACATTTTCATACCTTTGATTTGGTGTCCTCCTTGAAGGTGTCTCTCTTCTGAATTTGTTTTGGGTTGTAAAGATGGCTTCTTGATGTCTTCCTTTCCTTTTTATTTTGAAAGTTTCCTTTCCTTGTGTAGGTACTTGGCTTGCAACTTTGCTTCCACCCTTTGAGAATGAAGAACTTACCTCGTTCTTCTTAGAAGTTATTTCTTCAAGGTGTGTACTTTCCTTTTTGTATCCAAGACTTGATTTATCATTTGGTCATCTTTGACTATCTAAGATTTCATTCAAGATTGTTGAATTGTTCATGAACTTTATATGAGTATTTGACTTCTCTATTTTCTTCCTGATATCAACAACCTCAACTTCCAACTTATGGCATGACTCTCTCATTTCATTTACTTGATTCTTTAATAGTTCCTCTACACTTTTGGCTACTTCAAGTTGATTCCTTAAAGTTGTATTTATTTTAATATTTTCAGGGATTTTGCTAAGTTCATCATCTACCTTCTTCTTTTCTTCTACTTGACTAGTTAGATCATTCTTTAGTTTCTTGATCTCTTCTTCTTTCTTCATGAGTATTTTATTTAGTGCCATGGTCTGCCTAGGGTACTTTTATAGGATTTCCTTAGTGTATTTTTCAAGATACTAAAAAGAATTTGAACTATTTCCTATTTCATGGAAAACATAATCCAACTTAGAAAAACCATTATCTTTAATTTTCAACAAATATTCTTCTTCATCATTTTCAAATTCTATACAAACTTCTTCTATATCTTCTTCTTCTTTTCTAAGAGAACATTCAAATTCACTAGGAGTATTGTCATTAGAAAAATTTGGAGAGTCTTTACCTTCATTTTCTTTGATGGGATTGTCTTCTTTATCTTGGTATATCTTCTCTAGGTTCAACCATAGATCCTTGGCGGAAGTACATTGTCCCATGATTTCTTTGATAGAACTTGAGAGTCCATTGAAAATGGTCTTGAGAGCTAATGCATCGTTCTTATTTGATTCCTTTTGTGCGTATAAATTTGACTTATTATTCAAGGGAATTGATCCACCAATAACTGCATTCCAAATACCTTTTAGTTTTTCCTTCAAAAAACATTTCATTTCTATTCTCCATGATGAGTAATCTGTCTCATCAAAGAGGGGAAATTCATCTATATGTTCATCCATTTATGTGTGCATGAATCTCCTTCAAGATTGTAAGGATTATGATGAAGGCCTTCTCTAATACCAATTGTTAGATACACCGACCACCTTGAGAGGGGGGGGTGAATTAGTGTAGGGCTCTTTTTACACTTCTTTACAAAGCACCTTAGTTAGCAATCACAATTTACCCGTCATTCATTACTTTCATTTACAACATATCTCAACAAAAAAAATCATCAGTAAACCATCACCATAAAGAGAACAAGGAAAACAAGTCATATGTGTAAGTTTCTTTTGTATTATGGACTAAAATCCTTGGGGTTTATTAGCATCAAATGAATAGAGAAACAACTCTATAAGAGAACCAACTGTCAATGAAATACTCAATGTGCAAATATCATCACCAACTGAGAAGAGGAATTCAATCCTCAAGTACAAGACCTACCTTATAGAAAGAACTAAATCCGTCAATAGGTACGTGACCTATTTATACTACATCTCACATTTGTACGCGACCTTGATATATTGTAGCACACATATGTATGCGCTTTGGTACACTTTCATCCTGCATACACCTTCAAAGACTAGGGTTTCTGAAACTTCACAACTTCTTCCCTTCAAACCCTTTCTGCCACTATCACATGGACTTGTGATCTGTCACTGCAATCTTCCCGTCGCTACTCAATCTATACCATAGCCAATGAAAAACAAATATATATCATCCAACAACCTATGCATACTCCTCATTCATACACAATTACATATCATGGCTATCTCTCATTTAGAAAAAAACTAAACTACTCAACCAACCAACTACCATATTCACACATCAATATAACCATATAAATAATGCCTCAAGAACTCACCATACCACGAGAAAGTATAAACATTAAGACAATATGTACCGATCCTAGAACCTCTGTAGTATATATGAACCTGTAGAATGTTGATTTGGAACTTGCTTTAGATTTCAGGAACCTAGCACCAACTCTTACTCAAGCTCCCATGAGTATTCCCAAGTGTATATGACCTTTATTCTCTTCAGACCGTGTGTATGCATGCCCTATCTTTCTGAATCCTGCATATGTACACACCCTGGCTCACTGCAGCCTGCGTACGACTTCAAAAAACTATTATTTTCTGAACCCCGAAAAATTTCTTCGTCAAAATCTCATATTTAGAGAACTTTTGATGCGTCCATGAGTACCTGCAATCAATCTTTCACAAGAATAGATCTTCAATATACTCAAGAGATTCACACTCATAAGAGACCCTTCCTTTCTTATTTATACTTCTCCAAGTAGCTTCCTCATATAACCAACTCTAACCAACTTCCTTCTTTTAGGGGCTAACCCATTTCTGACCACTTGTCCACTTATAACTACTTTCTCCACTAATAGTAACTTCTCCACATATAGTTGCAACTATTTTTTTTTTAATTTTTTTATTTTTACAACCACTTAACGCATGACTAACCACTTTGACTTGTCAACATCTTCTAGGAGATTCTAGAATACTTTTACTTCTTTGACCTTCTAGGGGCTTCTAGACAACACATGAGGGTTTTCTAACTTCACAAGGCCATAACTCTCTAACCATGAGGAATTATGTGACGTTCCACATATCACTGAAAATTGCATTAGGAGCATTATCCATCTAGAATAGTATCACTTACAAATTCATAGATATTCATTACAATATTCCACAATCAATCCTTGGGTTCCTTAACCACACATCTAGGGTGACTCAACCACTTAACCATTTGGACTTCGCAAAGCATCTTCCTGTGAGGGATTTCACCATAAGGGGACCACTTTGGAGTTCATCCATTTGGTACATCCTATCAACCATGACATGGTAAAAAATACCAACCTTAACATAATCCCATATATACATCAATCTATGACAAAACATCACTATGACACCTCATGACATGAACCCTAATGAGCACATGATCCAATAATACATCAATGATACAAACACATTATTATGGAAATACTTGACATCAATATATTGAAAACACACCACTATAACACTTCATGACACCTCATGGTATTATTCCTTAGACATCAATTACATCCATGACAACATAGTACAATAATAAATACATCAATTATGTTACTATTAAAATACATTAACCCTTTGACATCAATGAGAACACAATACAACATTTATGTTTTTTTTTTTTTTTTTTCTGTTTTTATCATAGAAGAATTTCCTTTCCTCCTCATAGGTCCTCAATATCTTGTTGAGATCCAATGAAGCTTGAACTAGAAACCTCTTCAGTATATTTCATAATCAACATCTAACCAGAGGAGACTATCTCGGTAGTTGGGTGATATGAGTTAGGGTTAGCAAACCCTTCTCGACCAGATCCATGTAAGATGATTGACACAATAACAATCGAAGGATTTAGAGTGTGTGGAATGGTGGATAATTTGATAGATATGACAAACTTTAGACAAATATTGAGCCACGTGGCTTCCATTCCAACCCCCAAACCATACCCTTCATTAATCACTGAGGGAAGATCGGTGAAATGCTTGATGATAGATGATGAATGTGAAATGTCTCTAAACCCAATTCACTTAAACCAATTAAAATTTATTTTAACTGATTATGATAGGTTTTTTTTCCACAATTAAATCAAGAACGACATAAATAATAACCAGGAACTTAGATGAAAAAGAAAATAGCAATCACATTGCATGTACACAAGTATTTTTGGACAATTGTCGCTATAAAAACCATGAAGGGAAAACCAATGAAACAAATTTGTGGATTTTATTATTTTTCAGCAGGAAAATATAGATATCTCTTACAAAACAAATCGATCCTCAAAAAGGGCTGAGTAGACACCAGCATAACCCTTCCCCTACAAGTCTTACATCCTCCCCGCAAATTTCTATAGGCCAAAACAACTCAGCAATGAAAAATACATGAGACTTTGCGTTGTGGTACGACTCTCTGTGTCAAGACTAAATCAACCTGTATTACCCTCTCATATCTAAAGTGAAACATCTACAAAATTTTGATGAAGTGAGTTGATTCACTTGGAAAATAACCTCCTATGTCTCCCTGCATTAAATATCCAGCAAATCCTTTGAAAATCTCTCTTATCGAATGAAATTATACCTCTATATTAATGAATAATGCACCCCCTTATCCAAGTCAATTTCCTTATACTTCATTCAGCAAATGAAACCCTATGATCCAAGTGGAAATCAATGGCCACCCACCTATTCTACTAGCTCAAAACAAGGGTTTCCACCTTAGCAATTTTTCTACAACTATTCGGGTCCTAAAATTTAGGGGTTGTTTTGAGGCCCTAAAAAACGTTTTTTTGGGCCCACCAAAGTAAACATGTGTATTCCTAGGGTATACATTTCCAATGAGTTATCATGCACCCCAAACAGATATTGTATGCAAAATTTACACCCTTAGGAAGTTGATGCAACAACTATCCCCATCGAGGCCTGCAAACCTTTTGGCGTTTCATCTTCTGGGGTTAAGGTTTTGGATTTTATTTATGTTAAAAATTCCTCTAGAGCCTTATTTTGAAAATCATAATCTTCTTGAGAATGATCATATCCATCACATCTCTTCTCATAGATAAGTTACCACCATTCTAGTGAGTCATTCACTCTATAATTTTATAGTTTCTATACATTCTCTCATTAATAAAAATTGTGCATTATTGTATTTCTGTGCTTATTGAAATATCTTTATATATTTCATTGTTATATCTCTTCTTTCATTTCATTCTCAAAATAATATGGATCAGTGGTATCAAAGAAGGATATTGCTTTTCACTTCTTAGTGCATGTCCCTGACGAGGCCAGAGTATAGAGAGTTGGGTCTCGAGCTAGTTTCTCTTGAGGACAACCGCTCTCACCAACCCAAATGACCTCCAAAGGAAGAAGAGAAGAGAGATGAGGGAGAAAAATATCCCATCAAGATTTTTCTTGCATAATCCCTCGCACAATAGAGGAATGACATGTTGGAGATTTTTTCCCAAATCCTTTAATGATTGCTGACAATAACATGCATGTATTCATCAATAAGTTGCTTTGGAGATGCTTCCCCATTAAAGGTACAAGTTAATTTTTATATTCTCATATTTGAAGTTCAAATCATTGTAGATGCATTGGAAAAATGGTTAAATTTTCTAGAAGGTTATTTCTTTCTTCACAATTTTTTCGACAGAGAAAATATCTCCTTTGTGCTCCTTAAGACTCTCCCCCATGTCAAACATTAGTGGGAAGCTTATTGAGAGAAAAATTCAACAGAGGATTCTGGAATATTTGAGGCCGAGCCTACTCTGTATTTTTTTTATGGATGTGGTCAAGGAGAAATATTACCCCGTGGGAAACTATGATGACCAGTACATGAGATTGACCATGCTACATCAAGAGAGGGTCTAAATAGTGTCATAGTTCAAAAATACCTTCCTTACCTTATGCACCAATATGGGTATCAAATACTCTCAACGACATCTGGTTCTAAAATACCACAAGGATATAAATAGGTTCATCCAAAATGAAATGGAGTTTCTGGACATCTCATCATTGGGAGCATCTTATTGATATGTTGTCAAAATCGAGAAGAAATTTAAGAACTAGAACAAGAGGGAATTTGGGTCTGCAAATATGAAAAAACCAAAGTATGGTAAAGGAATCCCAAATCCATAGAATGGCCAACCTCAAGAAAAATAGTCTAATACACAAGAAAAGAAGAGAAACTAGAAGATGAAGGACACTGGGAAGTGGTGCACATTACGCAAAATCCCTTGGCACAAAACCAATGAATGTCACTCAAAATAGTCATTGGTATTCAAGCTCAAATAAACATAATCGAAACTCGAATCATACTTTGATTCATAAAATAATAAAAGGCGATATATAATTGTTGCAGAACCCACTTCTATTGTCACGACTGTTGACAAAGTGTCCTCAAACATGTAATTTTATTAATAAGGGAAAAGTGATTACAATATGAAGTGAGATGATATGGATTTTATGATCAGAAAAAAATGAATACAGATTATTAAAATATGCTTAACAAGAAATAATAGAGATACAGTAAAACTAGTTTTCTATTCAATAAGGAAATAAGTTGAAACTGTAAAGTGCAGCAAAAAACAAGCTTGCTGGAATGATGGCGGCTTATCTCTAAGATGAGATGTGATGGTTGTGCTCATTCGCCAGAAGATGGTTAGAATGAGGATCTGAAGGCCTTTTTAAAATAAAAAATAATTTCAAAAACCCTAGACATCCAAAAACCTAACCCTAGGAGGTGAAGCGCCAAAAGTCATGTGGGCCCCGTTTGGGTAAGTTAGTACATCAACTTCTCGGGGTCATAACTTTTGCACACGATCTTCGTTTTAGGCGCACGATATCCCATTGGAAAGGAATCATCAAGGAGATTCATTTTAAGGTCTCAATCAAAGCCTTTTTCTATCATTGAGAAGCTCGATCCCAAAAAACCTTCATTTAGGCCCTCAAAATGGCCCCAGAAGTTAAAAACTGCTAGAAATAGTAAATTGCCAAAATTGCCAGAAAATTGTTTTGATCAAGTTGGAAAAGGTGGGTGGCCACCGATATCCACCTGAATAAACAATATCTCCTTAGGAATCAATGGTCTCCATTGTTTTGATTTCCCCCATCAGATGAGGAAATTTCTGTTGAATTTGGCGCTAGGTGAGCCGCTTGCCTTGGTGCAGGAGTTGCTCTTCTTTAACGAATCAATAAAGATGGATCCTTTGTTGTCGAGTGTCCTTGATATTTGTGTCCACAATATGATCATTAGATTCCTATTTCATGCAGTTAGGGTTGATCTATGTTGGTGTCAACTGCTCTGCTATCTCTGAGGTGTCCAATATTGGTGGGAAATATGGTCGAAGTAGAGCCACATTTAAGACTGGGTGTAGGAAAAGGAAAGGGGGAATGTTGAGCTCAAAAGAAATGTCACCCACAATCTTGGTGATGGTGTATGGCCAATAACTAAGTGGGAGAAGCTTCTTATGGGGCCCTATAAGGAGTTCTTTCTACAAGTGCAACCAAACTTTGTCTCCCACTTGAAAATTATGTGGCACCCGATGTTGATCATGGCACTGCTTGTACTTGGAATTAGAAATATATAGAATATCCAGAACCTATTGGTGGATGTGATGGATCCACTCAATGAACCAGGTATCTTTGTCATCTTCTGGTGGAGTAGGGGATGAGTTTTCTGAGGTGGTCACCAGGGGTAGTGCAACATCCATGGGGCCTAATGGTTGGAATCCCAACCCCACCTGAAAGTGGTTGTGGCCAATTGAGCTATGTAGGGCTTGTTTGTAGCTATGTTGGATATAGGGAATAATATCATCCCATGTACGAGGGATTTTTAAATTGTACATGCATAGGATATGTAAGAACAACTGATTGACGACCTCAGTTTGGCCATCTGTCTGGGGGTGGAAGGCAGTGGATTTGGTGAGCTTGGTATCCAACACTAACCAGAAGCACGACCAGAATGTGCTGAGGAACCGACTATCACGATCTAAGATAATGGTTTGTGGGATCCCAAAATGTACCCATACTCGTTCAAAGAATATCTTGCCAATGGATTATGCTGTGATGTTGTTCTTGCAGGTGGCTAGAATCACCATCTTGGAAAAGTGATGAACAATCACAAAAACACAGTCGTTTCCCCTCTTGGTGTATGGGAGGCCCGACATTGAGTCCATTGAGATGGATTCCCATGACATTTAAAGAGTAGGTAGAGGGGTGTACAAACCTTGTTTCCTAGTGGTCAGTTTGGCAATAGCATAGGCAATGTAGGGATTGATATATTTGTCGATATCCTGTCAAAGTTTTGGCTAGTAGAAATGTTTCTGCAGCACTGCCACTATATTTTCGATGCCAAAGTGTCTTGCCACCCGACTGTAGTGAGCTTCCCAAATCATCTTTGTGCGCTCACTTGATGGAATGTAGATATGGCACAAACGACACAACAACCCATCTTGAATATGGGAGTTAGTGACCACTAAGTTGGTACCCAACAGTTGGTAGGTGGTGGAGAAGTCTGGGTTTTCCTCGTAGATGTGGGGCCATCCATAGATCTTGTGGCTGCAAGAGTCTAGCACCGTGGTGAGTGTTTCCACTGGAGGTCGACTGAGGCAATCAAAAACTCAGTTGGTACTTACTATTGTATACTTGATGTTGAGGTGGAATTGCTGTAAGTATGTGGACCACTTATGATGGCGATCATTCAACAATGTTTTTTTGGTCTGCATGAACTGTACTGGCTTGTGATCAGTGTGAATGACTGTCTCCTTCCCAAGAATGTAATGTCTCCACTGGTGGAATTCTTTCACAATGGATTACATTTCTTTGTCGTAAGTAGGGTACTTACGAAAAACATATGATAGTGTTCCACTATGATATGCCACGGGGTGGCCCTGTTGAGTGAGAACGATGCCCACAACATAGTCTCAAGCATTTGTCTCGATCTCAAAGGGATGTTGCAGGTCCAGTAATGAAAGTACTAGGGATGAGAACAAAAACTTCTTCATGTCATAAAAGGCTTGTTGTTGGGACAGGACCCACAAAATTGTTTCCTTACCGCCACCCCTGGTTACTTGGCTGAGGACCCATGCGATATGAGAGAATCCCAACATGAACCTTTTATAGAATTGGGCAAGGCCAAAGAAGCTTCAAATTTCAGTGAGTGTGATTGGGGATGGCTAGTAACAAATGACCTGGATCTTGGCTAAATCCAAATGCACAACATGTCGATCAATGATGTATCCTAAGTAATGGACCCTTTCCATGTCGAAGGATCATTTTTCCAAGTTTGCATATAGTTTTTGTTGTTGCAGGGTGTGTAGAAAGTGTTGAATATGAGTGTTCTGCCCAAGTCTTCTTGTAGGTGAGGATGTCATCCAGATACACCACTACAAAATTATTGGTGAAATGCTGTAGGATATCGTCCACCATCCTCATAAAATTTGTTGGATCATTTGTCAAACCAAAAGGCATGACCATCCATTCAAAAAGAAATTCTTTTGACTTGAAGGTGGTCTTCCATACATTTGTATGTTATATTGGGACCTAGTGGTAGCCATACTTCAGATCAATCTTACTAAAGTATTTGGCCCACGTGAGCTGATCAAGGAGGTCATCGATTCAGGGAATCAGGTATCGGTTTTAGACTGTGATTTTATTTAGGGCTCGGTAATCAATGCAGAGTCTCCAGGTCCCATCTTTCTTCTGCACCAACATGATTAGGTTCCCACAAGGAGATGAGATGGGACATATGTGCCCCTTCTGGAGTAGTTCTTTGATCTTCCTATTTATCTCCTCATTTTCTAAAAGAGAGCGGTGATAGACTATCCCATTGAGTAGTGATGCACCTGGGTTCAGATTGATGCATGCTTGACCTGACAGTGCAGAGGCACCCCAATAGGAGAGGAGAATATATATGAGTATTATTTCACAACCTTATCCACTTTCTTATGTTGTGTGGAGATATCGCCTACGAAGGCTCTGGATGTGGCTACGATCTTTCTCTCACTCTAAGAGCGAATCATGAAGAAGACAAAGTTCCTGGTATGAGAGATGACCTTCCTCCAATGCTCGACAGAGATCAAGGAAATAACACTAGGAGGGACTGCCTCGGGTATCCTGTACAATTTCCAGTTCAAGGTAATAATAACACTATGAGGCCTAGACTCATATACAACATGAGATTTCCATAAATAAGGTTGTCACACAAGAACATTACAAACTTTGAGAGGAGAAACATCACACAATACCTCGTCTTTGAAGGGTTTGATGGTGTATGATGGTTGACACTGTTGGATGATGCGAATATTTCTTCCTTGGCGGAGTCATCCAATGGTGTAACGTTGTGGGTGCGGTGTTGTCGAAATGGGAAACCGCTTGACGACCTCTACTGAGATGAGGTTCTTCTGGCTACCGCTATCAACAATGATCTGCAGTGGAGTTCCTTTTACCCAGATCTATGAATGGAAGAGGCGCTCACCTTCTTCTGGATCGTTTGGTTCACTAGGATGGAGCTTGGTGGTAGAAACAATGGCACTGGGTTTCGTGCCAATGATCTATCTTCCCCTTTCTGGTTCTGACTCAGAGTCATAAACTACATCTAATTCAGAGTCTTTCACTTCGGCCACCAATGAATTCTTTGAGGAACAGTCAACAGTGTTATGCCAAGGGCTCTTATGGAAGTAGTACCACTTCCCGGTATCTTTATTTGTCTTTCTAGTGTCCTTCTTTGCTTGTGGATTGGACTGGTTGTCCTGATACTGTCCATATTTGATCTGTCCTTTGTTCTATGGGTTAGGGCCGCCCCTCCCTGGCTTTTTCTATGAGGGGTTCCCAGGCCCAAATTGTCGTGTCTTTTGTTTGAGCTTCTACTCGATTTTGACGACATATCGGTAGGCTGCACCCAAGGAAAAGATGTTTAGAAATCTCATTTTGGTATGGATGTATCTATGCAGAGCACCGCAATACTTGAGAACCAGATGTCTCTCTGAATATTTGATACCCAACTTGGTGCACTAGGTATGGAAGATATTTGTGAACTCTGACATTGCTTGGTCTCTTTCTTTCCACAGTGTGGTCTATTTGGTATACAAGTTGTCATATCTTTCGACAGGGTAGTATTGTTCCTTAGTAGCATCCCTAAATGATTCCCAGGTGGTCGTGACTATAAATAATGACAGTTCCTTTGTTTCTTTGACATGGGGAACGACTTTGAGGAGTGCAAAAGTAATCTTTTCTCTATTCGAAAAGTTATGGACATAAAAATACCCTTCTAGTAGATTCCACCACTTGTCTACAACATTTGTGTCTATCTGACCTTCAAATATAGGAATATCAAATTTGATTTGTACCTTGAATGGGGTGACACCTCCGCTTGAGGAGGATGTGTCGCTTGTTGGTAGCCGCCGAAGGATTTGCGCAAAACTATCCATCATCTCATTCCTCTATTGCATGAGGGATTCCTCAAGAAACATTTTGAAAGGATATCTTGACCCATCATATTTCTTTTATCTTGCCATGATAGGTCTCTTGGGCATGAAAGATATTTTTTCTTCAAGAGAAACAAGCTTGAGACCCAATTCTTAGTACCCTAACCTCGTTGGAGACATGCATTAAGATGACAAGGAGCAGACCGATCTAATACCATTGATCCAGATTTTATGAGAAGAATGAAATGAATACAAATTATTAATATATGCTTAACACAAAATAATAGAGATACAGTCAAACTGGTTTTCTATTCAATAAGGAAATAAGCTGAAACTATAAAATGTAGCAGAAAACAAGCTTGTTGGAATGGTGGCGGCTTATCATTGAGAAGAGATGTGACAGTTGCACTCATTTTCCAGAAGATGGTTACAATGAGGCTCTGAAGGCCTTTTTACAATAAATAGGAATTACAGATACCCTATACATCTGAGAACCTAAACCTAGGATATGAAGCGCCAAAAGTCATGTGGGCCCCATTTGGGTAAGTTAGTACATCAACTTCCTGGGGTTGTAAATTTTACATACGATCTTCGTTTTAGGCTCACGATAGCCTGTTGGAAAAGTATCTTCGATTAGATTCATTTTGGGGGATCAATCAGAGCCTATGTCTATCTTTGAGAATCTTGATCCCGAAAAACCTTCATTTAGGCCCTCAAAATGGCCCCAGAAGTTAAAAACTACTAAAAATAGTAAATTGCCAAAATTGCCAGAAAATTGTTTGGAATGAGTTGGAAAAGGTGGGTGGCCACTGATATCCACCTGGATCATGATAACTCATAATCTACTCCTTAACCTCACTTGAAGAAGGATCTAGTTTATATATCTTAACTCTAGACTAAAAACTAGGAGAAAAAGCAATCACATAATCACATGAGTATGATAGGTGTCCTTTACATAGAAGCTAGGTGTCCTTATCCTAACAAACTAGAATAAACTAATTTCTAAAAACATTTATACTAGAAAATACTTAGACTATAGAAATTTTAGGATTATGAGGCTAACAATCCCCCCTTTGATCCGAAAGTTCATTTTTACAAAGACCAAGTTCATCTCTGAACTTAGTGAACTTTATCTTACCAAGAGGTTTGGTAAAAATATCTGAATTTGATCTTCAGATGGACAAAATTGAGGCTTGATGATGTATTTTAGGATGAGCGATCTGATGAAGTGATACTTGGTGTCGACATGTTTAGTCTTTGAATGAAATACTAGATTCTTGTCGATGTTTATTGCTGATTGGTTGTCGATCAATAAGGTAGTTGGTGATTTTTGAGTTTCACCAAAATCCTATAATATTTTGTGTAGCCATACAATCTCACATGTTTCTTCCCAAGCACATATGTACTCTTCCTCTGTTGAATAATTAGTAATTGTTGTCTTCCTTTTACAATTCCAATATAATGTCGTTGAACCCATATTCATTAAATAACCCAAAGTGGATGTTCGATCATCAATGTCACCTATAAAATCAACATCTGGATATCCAACAAGTGTTAATTTTTTGTTCCTTTTGTAGAGAAGACCAAAATGTTTTGTACCTTGAATGTATCTTAGTACCCATTTTTCTGAATTCCAGTGACTTTCCATTGGTTCTTGCATAAGCCTTGAAAGTATACTGACTGAATATGACAATTTTGTTCAAGTATTTTTCAAATAAATGAGACTTCCAACCAATTTCCTATACTTTGTACTGTTTACCAATTCCCCCCTTTCAAATTTTGAATGTTTCAATTTTTGCTCCATGGGAGTAAGAGAAGGTTTACAATCTTCCATGCTAAATTTATTTAACAATTTAGTGGCATACTTAGTTTGACTAAAGAATATTTGGTTAGGATGTTGAGATATTTCAACTCCAAGATAATAATGAAGTTTCCCTAAATCAGTCATTTTGAGCCATGCTTTAAGTTCTTCCTTAACTTGTTTTATGTGAGCTTCATTATTTCCTGTTATGATTAAATCATCAACATAGAGTACAAGTATCATCATGTGCTTATATTGCATTAAAAAATACAATGTATCATCTGATTCACTTCACTAAAAACCCACCTTTCATAGGTAATCATCCATTTTTTCATACCAAGCTCGAGGATCTTGTTTCAAACCATATAAAGACTTCAAAAGTTTGCAAACTTTATGTTATTGTCTGTTAGCTTAAAAACCTTGTGGTTGAGTCATGAAAATATATTCCTTTAGATCACCATTCAGGAAGGCACTTTTGACATCCATTTGATGTAATTTCCAACCATTATGTGCAACCAAATTGATAACCATTCTGATAGTATTCCATTTAGTTGTGGGTGCAAAATTTTCTTCATAATTAATTCCTTCATTTTGAGAAAAACCTTTTGCAAAAAGTCTTTCTTTGTACTTGTCAATTTTACCATTGGGCTTGTACTTTACTTAATAAACCCATTTAAAACCAATGGAATTAACATCATGTGGACAATCAACTAATTTCCAAGTCCCATTTGAAAGTATTGAATCATATTCATAAGTCATTTCTTCCTGCCATTCTTTATGTCCAGTTGCTTCAACAAAATAAGTAGGTTCAATAGAAGCATGAGAAAAATTAGCTTCTTCTCTTGAAGATCCCCTAGTTCCTGTTTTATTCATTTTGTATGAATGAACATCTTTGAGAATTTGTTCGGGCCACTTTGGCTTCTTATGTTGAGGGGATTTTGAATCTGAATCACCATTATTGTTGAAAATATGCTATTCAGAAAATGAGGCTCTTCTTTCATCTGAAATATCTGAGGTTGGAGAAGATTGTTTTGAAGATTTCATATCAAAAGAGTCTTTTGTCATTTCATTATCAGATGAATCAGAAGAAATTTTTGATAAAGAGATGTCTTATGTAGAAACAAAGTCTTTTTCAAACCAAAATTATTGCTTTGACTTGTTCAATTTAGCTTTACCCTTAGTGTTTTTCTTCTCTAAACGACTAAGGAAATGATTAATCTCATCTAAATTGTTACTTTCAGTTTCATAAAAAATGTCATCTCTAATTACAATGAATTTTCCATCTGAAATTAATGTATATTGCTTATTTTCATCAGAGTATCCAATGAAGATACACTTCATACTTCAGTTTTCTAATTTAGTCCTCTTTTCCTTAGGAACTAAAGCGTAACATGTTGAGAGAAAAAACCTAAGATGGTTTACCTTGGGTTTAAAACTGTACCAAGCTTCATAAATATTTTTTCCATCTAAAGTTGATGTAGGTGATCGATTTTTGAGATAAACTACAGTATGGACTACTTCAACCCAATATTTTGTGCTCAACCCTTTAAACTGCATCATAGATCTTTCCATGCCCATTGAAGTTCTGTTCATCCTTTCAGTAACTCCATTCTGATGTGGAGTATATGAAATTTTTGGTTTTTCTCTTAATTCTATTGTTTCAACAGTAATAATTGAATTCAGTTGAAGTGAATTCATCTCCATTATTAGTTCTCAAAGAAGAAACCTTTTCTCTAGTTTCATTTTATACCATGTGTTGAAAATTTAAATTTTTTTCAAAAGCTTCAAACTTTTCCTTTAAAAAGTACACCCATGTCATTCTAGTGTGGTCATCAATAAACAATATAAAGTATTGGCATCCATCGAAAGAACATTCCATTAGACCACATATATAATTGTGAATCAACTCCAAATACTTTGTTGCTTTCCATGAGTTGGTTGAAAAATCTTCTCTCTTTTTCTTGCCAAAAATACAAGCTTCACACTTGGAATTTTCTTTCATGAAAGTTGGCAAACCCTTTACCAAATCTTGGGACTTAAGTTTCAAGAGACTATCATAGTTTAAGTGGCCAAATTGAAAATTCCATAATCTGAATGAAGACATTTTAGAATTCACTGTTGTTGGAACCTCTTTCTTTCTTTGGATGACTTTCCTATTCATTCTTAGTAAATTCCGTTCTTCATATCTAGTCAGTATTGTTTTCAAGTTATCCTTCTCTGACTTAATCTTCACCAAACCATCTTGCATGACGATTTGATGTCCATCTTGTTTGATTGTGACTAAGGATAACAATTTTTTCTTAAAAGATGGTACATACCAAACATTTGAAATCCATTTTTCACCAATTCTAGGGAGAAACGCTTTCACTGAACCTTTTCCTTGAGGTATATGATTTGTTTCATCATCTAAATAAATGGGATTTAGTTGAACATATTTATAATTCCAAAAATAGTCTATGTGATAAGTCATATGCTGAGTAGCCCATGTGCCCAATATCCACTCATTTTCGAATGAATCTACATGCTAAACTGCTGAAAAAAAATATTCATATTGATCATCCTGGTAATATTGATCTTTTGCATATTGAGCTGATTGTTGAGAATTTGAATTAGATGTTTTCTTAAACTTTGGCAATTCATCATTTCTTGTAAGACAATTTGATGCATAATGAACCATCTTTAAACATCTTTTACATCTTGCTTCACTGAAATTCCTGCCTCTTCCTTATTGTGCATTATTATTGGGAGGATTACTTTGAAAATTTTGTTTATTAAAATTTCTATGACCTCTACCATGACCACGACCTCTTCCATGGCCTCGATTAGAAGACTTATTTTGAAAATTTCCAAAATTTGATTTTCCTCTTCCTTTAGAACTTTTAGCTTTAGTGAAAAAAAGATCTTCTCCTAATTGTTTTTTTTTTCCAAAATATTTATTATGTTGATTTAGTAATTCACTAAGTGAATCAAAAGTCACAGTTGATATCTTATCAATTATTTGAAATGTCTCAAGAAAATTCTTATAAGATGGAGGCAAGACATTTATTATAATGGAGACTAGAAAAATATCTTTAAGTTTAGGAAAATAGCCTTTGATTATTTCTTGATGAATGTTCTTAGTCCTTGAAATGTATTCTAATACATCACCATTGTCTGCTAATCTTTGTTTAAGAAGTTTCATTTGTAGATAAACTCTATGAGATGCAACAAGAGTATCAAAAATATTCTTTAATATATTCCATGCAGACCATGCATCTTTGGAATTCTCAATATGAGAAAACATGTGTTCAGCTGCAGAAGAACGTAGCAAAAAAAGTTATTTTTCATCTTTCAAATTCCATTTTGCTAAAGAAGTAGCATCGATGGACATAGTTGGAGCAATATCACCATCACAAATATCACTCCATAATTCATTATAGATCAAAGTGTTTTTCATGTGACGACTGCAAGATTTGTAATTATTGGGTCCATCTAACTTATCTGATTCTATGAATATATTGATTAATTTAGACATGATGTTTGTTTCAATATTTGCAATTGAATAATCCACAAAACTCCAAAAGAGAGACATAAGGTACCAAAAACAAAGAGTACACAATCCACACAAAAAAGGTACTTTTAAGGGCTTGGCCTTGACCGTTTAAAATTCTCGTTGGAAATGGAGTTTGAGAGAGTATTTTACTGGACTCTTCTCAACTTATAAGTGTTCAAGACTACAATCAAATATTTCAAAGTTTGATCCTTTTTACAAGATAGATATCCTTTTACAAGTTAAAATGTGCTTTCCCTTGAACTAAAGTCATCAATGACTTAAAAGATTACAACTCAAATGTATAAAAGTAAAAAACAAAGATCTTTAATCTGAAGATCAAAGTTTAAAATTATTATAACTCCACATATTTATGTTAAAAATATTTACGGTCTTTCATCCGGTCCTCAATCCGGTTCGTGATACGAACCTTGATATGAAAAAATATTTTATGCAACATTTTTTTTGGTAATTTAATATCAGATCAAAAAACTACTATCAAAATCGTGCAGAAGGGGCTCCAAAATGAGGACACACAACAATATTTTGACAGAACTTGAGTATCTGGAGTGACTATCCTTGAGTATGACGTGGAGAGCATGCACTCATCATGGTTCAAATCATTATTGAGCACATCATGGATCAAATCGTCATGTATCTTCAGAAAGGGATCAAGCTACAAGAGTTTCAACAATCGATTCATTTGGGCGGAACACATATGCATCCCATAGCAGGCATCGGTCCTCCTTTTGCAAACTCTAATCAAAACGAACAACAACTGTAAATGTCGATTCGGTTTGTATGATCCTTTCCAGAGAAATCGTGAGAAAAGAACAAAGATAAATCGTGGAAAAAATCGAGTGGATTAGTTGTCAAATACGCAGATGTGGATTGCACACTGTAATCGCATGAAATCATTGCAATATGGATCACGTGTTCCTTAGTCTCTCTCTGTGTTGAAAGAATATTTGGTGGTTGTCATTGTAGATCAAAATCGTCCTTTAAATAACTAAGCCTTGGGCAGGTGCAACACTGGGTGAATCTGTAACATTGTGTGGATTAACTCTTTGTGCGTGAGATCTCCAGAGGAATTTATTTTCCATAGGAACCAGATCCAATCCACGCAAATTAAAATATTCCTTTTCACCAATCTGATGCCATAGATTCAATCTGATGACTTTCTATTAAATTCATATGTGATCCATGAACTTGATACAGACCTTGATACAATCCTCAATTTATACTAGATATGAAAAACTATAAAAATATAGAATCTACAACTCTGAATTTAAATTGTCATATTTATAAAATGATCTGAAACAATGTTTACAAATGATCCCTTTTAATAAAATAACAATGGATCTATGATATCTAAAGAAAAAATGAAAGTTTACACTTTTATCTGCCCTGATCTCTTATATTTACAGGAAAGAAAATTGATATTACTCAAATCTAGAATATTGAAATTTTCATATCTACAAGTTTACAACTAAAAAAAATGATTCGATTAATTATTTGAAAAAAATTGTCCCTGCAATAAAATTTTTTCACAATAACAATTTTCCTTATTTTAAAACAACAACAGATTACCTCAGTATCATTGCCATTTAGTTTTAAGAGATCTGTGTTGATGTCAAGAAGTCTTCCTTGCTTCCTCGATCCATCACCAATTCTCTTCCATGACAATTTTCACCATGGCTCTGATACCATGTTGACAAAGTGTCCTTAGGCATGCAATTTTATTAATAAGGAAAAGGTGATTAAAATATGAAGTGAGAACTCATAATCTACTCCTTAACCTCACTTGAAGAAGGAGCTAGTTTATATAGATTAACTCTAAACTAAAAACTAGGAGAACAACCAATCACATAATCACCTGAGTATGATAGGTGTCCTTATCCTAACAAACTAGAATAAACTAATTTCTAAAAACATTTATACTAGAAAATACTTAAACTATAGAACTTTTGGGATTATGATGCTAACAATGACTGCAACAATCCAACCACATGAACTAGAGGATCCTAAGGAGGGGGAGCGCCTTTTCCATTCACAGATGTGGGTGTACCTCGTTGCATTTTATTGTTGATATAGGAAGCCAGAAGAACATCATCTTAGTAGAGTTCATCAAATAGTTGGATTTGCTGACAACAACACACCCAAAGCCATACAACATTGGATGTCTTCACTAGGGACGAGATATTCATGTTAGAGAGTAGTGTCACATGTCATACGACATCAATCCCTTCAAGTATGAGATACTGTGTAATGTTTCTCCACTGGAAATGTATGATGTTTTGTTAGTCCAGCCATATATGTGAAAGTGTCATGTTGTTTATGAGTCTTGACCCCATAGCTCCATTGTTACTCTGGGGGGTGAACCCTACAAGATATCAGAGGTAGTTCTAACTACAGTCCTGACAAAATAGTGTTACAAAGTAATCTCTCATACCACAAAGTTTATCCTCTTCACAATCTGGTCAAAAGATAAGGACACTGCAACCACTGCAGCCTCGAACAAAGACCCTTTTATCCAGCATAAGTAGATCCATAAGATTGTAGAAGAGCACCAAGATATTCCTACTACACCTACGAGGGTGCCTCCACACTACCCAGCCAAACCAAGTTATGATATATCCCTTCATGTTCTTCATGTTGCATCTTCACCAACATAGTCCTCCCACACTCAGGAAGATCTGAAACTATATTGGTTAAATAGATCCAACTCCTCCAACAATAGGTTCATAATTAAATCCTTCAACAAGCTAATACATACAACTTCTTCAGCAAGGCAAGAAACTCACCAAGGTTTAGATTCAACAAAATATTCCCTGGGGCCTTGATGCAATAGAGAATGTTTTTTTCTAAGTAGGGAAGAATGATCCAGGTGGAAATTGGTGTCCACCCACATATTCCATTGGCTCAAAACAAGGATTTCCACCTTGGTAGCTTTTCTACAGTTGTTCGGGTCCTAAACTTTCAAGGTCGTTTTGAGGCCCTAAACAACGTTTTTTGGGCCTACCATGGTCACACTGTTTGATTCATTCAAATTGTGTTGGATAAATGGGTATTCCTTGGATATACCTTTCCAACGAGCTATTGTTCTCCCAAAACGTAGATCGTATGCAAAAGTTGTGCCCTTGGGAAGTTCATGTACCAATTACCCCCATCGGGGCTTGCAAACCTTTTGGCGTTTCATCTTTCGGGGCTAGGGTTTGTGATTTTATTTATGTTAAAAATTCCTCTAGATCCTCATTGTAAAAATAATCATATTATTTTGAATGATCATAGCCATCGAATCTCTTCTCAAAGATAACCTGCCAGCATTCTCTAGCATGTCATTCACTCTGTAAGTTTACAATTTTTATTCATTCTCTCATTAATAAAAATTTTGCATTACTGTATCTTTTTGTTTATTGAAATATCTCTGTATATTTCCTTTTTATATCTCCTCTTTCATGTCATTCTCAAAATAATCTGGACCACCCTAATCCAAAAATGATCGATGACTGAGATTAAAACTCTCCCTCATGATGATATCAATGTTCAAGATTAAAATACCACAACTTAAATTATTTTTCACTTGAACCTTAGAAAAGATGATCAATAAAGCATATTGGAGAATATAACACATCAATAGTTTATTTTATCACTTGACTAATGTTTCATTGTCCTCCACCATTCTAGGATGTTGCAATGTGTGGGAGACCTTCCATGCTACATTCTCAACATTCCCTCTTAGCGAGGAATGGATTTTGCCTCAACCCCATCTGGTATCTAAACTTCATAATTTTTTTCCTTCTTAATGCCTTGGTGAAAATGTCTACTATGTGCTCATAAATATATATGTATTCAAGCCTCAAGGTTCCTCTTGACGTAGAATCTTGGATGAAGTGATACCTGATATCAATGTGCTTGCTACGATCATGAAACATCGGATTTTCAGAGAACGTGATGCCACTCTGATTGCCACAGTGTATCATTGTATCCTGTAGCTCCAACCCGAATAGTCGAAAGATTAACTTCCTCAACCACATTGCCTCACATGTTTCCAAGCTAGTAGCCATGTATTCTGCCTCAACAGAGCTCAATGGCACTGATCTTTGTTTCCTTCTAAACTAGTGAATGACGCCTGATCCAATACTAAAACGACAACCATAAGTGCTCTTCCTGTCCTTTGTGCATCCTGCCCAATCAACATCTATAAATCCTACTAGTATCGCTCCACCATTGTGCTCATACACCAACCCATACTCTATTGTACCTTTGAGGTATCAAAGTACATGCTTCACATCAATCTAATTCACTCTTTGAGGGTCCACCATGAGTTGACTCAAAGTTTTTACTGCAAAGCTAATATATGGTCGAGTGTTGAATAGATACATGAGTAACCCATTCAACTAATGATAGATAGTGGGGTATAATGTATTTGAATATGAAATATCTATTTTCCTCTATTTTGTGACCAGAGTTGTATACATGGGCCTATACTCCATCATCCTAAACCTATGAAATATCTCTAGTGCATACTTCCCTTATCATAGGAATAAACACATGTGTGTCTGCCAAACCTCTATACCAAGAAAATAGTGCATCAACCCAAGGTATTTCATCTAAAAATATCCTGCAAGGTTGGCCTTGCATTCTACTATCAATTTCTCATCTCCTGTCAGGAATAGGTCATCCACATATAATACCAACATGAGAGACACCTCACCTACAAGAAAATATAGGTTTGGATCAACCTCACTCTGATGGAAACCCATCTCCCTCAAGTAGTTGTCTATCCTCAAGTACCATGCCCAAGGTGCCTGCTTGAGCCCGTACAAAGCTCTCCTCATTCTACACACATGTGTATCGATTTTTCCTAGCTCAAATCCCTCTATTTTCTCAACATATACCTCTTCCTAAACAACCTCGTTAAGGAAGGCGGTTTTCATGTCCATCTAGTGAACACACCAAATATTCTCTGCTTCTAATGATATGACTTCTTGGATCGAGGAATATCTAGCCACTAGGGAGAAAGTATCCTCATAGTCAACTCCCTCTCATTGTGAAAACCCCTTGGCCACAAAGTGGGCTTTACACCTATCCATGCTTCCATCTTCTACATGCTTAACCTTGTATATCCACTTGAATCCTACCACCCTCTTGTCCTCTCGCCTATGCACCACCTCCCATACATCAATGAGATGAGTCATCAATGTAACATATTGAAACCTCTGTGGTGGTTTAATCTGTCTCACTATCCTCTTTGGAGGTGCTACCTTCATGGAATCACTAACTATGGACTCATACCACTTAGTTCATGGCCTAGCATCATGTTCCTATGGAAATTCCCCAGGCTATTCCTCCACCTGATCAATCTTGTAATATCCCTCGACCGAACCCAATTGTAAATGTAATATAAATATACTTAAGTTGGTGAGGTGTTTTGACCTCATTTGATAATGCACATCATGTGGCATAGTGCGCACATGAACTGCGCAGTAAAATGATGTAATATGCACATCGCAAGATACCACACGTAGTAACTAAAGTGTGTGAAACCTTGAGGACAACGGATACCGCACGAAGTAACTAAAGTGCATGCAACCTCAAGGAAAACAGATACCGCACACAGTAACTAAAGTGCGTGCAATACTAAGGTCAGTGAACCTTTATGTATATGATATGCATTGTAGGCTGGTGATCTAGTATTATAAGCCAGAATGCTTATGTTTTGGTATTAGGCCAGAATGCCTAGATGTCAAGGGCCAATGCACCTACTTTGTACATGAATCATGATTAATATAAAATACATCACTACACGTAGAACGACCATGATAAAAGAGATGGGGGACTGAACTTCATTAGTTAGGGAAAGGGAGGGCCAAAAGTCAAGGGAATATTATATTAATATTTTCTAAAACATAAAGTATGGATAATTATTTTATCCTAAGTTCTAAAGTTGGGGACAAGTGGAAAAAAGTAACTTCCGATATGACAAGTGTCAAGTTGGGGACATGCATTCATATCATGGGGGAACTTATCTCATTGGGATATTTTCTCATGGATGCCTTACGAACAGGGGGGACAACCATCATTCTCACCATCACTTTTCATGAAGAGTTCATAGTGATTCTGAAACACACTCAGTTATCCAGTCAATGATTCCATGACCATTTCACTCATACATTCTGTTATCCTTGAGACAACCATTTCACCTTTCCGAAGCTTGTTTCCACACCCTTTTTGGTTGGCGTACCTGGTTAGCTTGGAGTGGGATTGAAGAAGCAGGTTGTCAGGCCCGTGAGCAGTTCTCTGAGCGAGAGAATTGTTGGGGATTGATTTTCGAAGGTGCTAGAATGAAGCTTCAATGCTCTAAGAATTTTGGTCCGTCCTGTTGTTGAATCCCTAGAAGGGAAGTGGGGCAGCCGAGGGACTGTTGAGTAGAGAAGGGGCACACTTCCTTGGGTGGGACATGCATGTGGGGAATGAGAGGCTATAGGCTATTAGTTGAGTGAACAGATGAGACAAAGTCTTTCCTATTGTCCATGAGCATTAGCCTGGATAGGATTCCCTTTACCTTGGGTGGATTTCAGTCCCAACTCGGGGGTGAATCACTGTTGAGATTGATGAATAGTGTAGTCTATGGTTGGGAGGTTCATGGAAGGTCTATAAGCAGTTGGTGACAATATTTCTAAGATAAGTACCAATTGTATGATATATTGATATGTTGTTTTGTTATTTACATGCCTATGTTACAATGTTATCATATATGTGATTATGATTGCTTCTGTGCTTATGGGTAATTTATTGTAAATGATGCATATCGGTAGTTACTGTTATTTCAATATAAAATCCGTATGTTACATAAAGTAACTATTTGTTTATGTTTATATGTAAAGCTTCTGCGAGTGTGCTGTATGTATATGTTTTAGTTGCATGCAGTCTAAAGAGTAAATTTATGTGACATTTCTTAGTTGACTACAGGGTATGATATTGTATGTTCTGCAGTATGGGAATGAAAGTGTTCTCTAGAGTAGCATGGCCTAGCCTGATGGCTGGGAATGTTACCGACTGGTGTCAAAGCATGAGTGGTTTCTCTGGAGTGGTGTACCCCGGCTTGAGGTTGGTCGAGGGGATCGTTACAATATGGTATTAGAGCCTCAATTCAAGACTGAGCTTGGATGGGTCAGAGGGGTGCAATTGAAGTTAATATTCACAGAAAATTAAGTTCGAAGTGACCAGAATTGGAGTCACGGAGTGTCCTTGGAAAAGGTTGGCGTACTGGCGCACGTGGTAAATTTGGCACCGCACAGGAAAACATCGGTGTGCTAGTGTGCGTGGTAAATTGGGGTGTCGTGCGAAAGATTATTATGTGTAGATGCACATGTTGAAATTAGCCTTGCGTGGTAAGCACACACATAGTAAGGTGCACATCGGGTGCGCAAGTATTTCTTAACACAGAGGAGTTTGTTAGTATGCACATAAGTGTGAGTATAATTTGTTTTGCGATGGTGTATTCAATAATGTGCGTAGATATTTGAGTGCTAAGGAATATGTTAAACTTGACATGGTGCACGTATAGGATGAAAATTCATGTGGAATATCAGTGTGCGGTATCGAAACTATGTGCAATGGATATTAGCGCACAACGCCAGAGTAGTGCGCGTAAATAGTCAGTACGACGAAGAAGAAATGCACAGTAGATTTAGGTGCGTGGAGAAACGTTTTACCTTGAAATATTGCTATGCACGATAAATATAAATGAACAGGTCAAGTTAATGTAGGCGAAGTCGCTTGGAAGGCGATGAGTCTAAGTTTAAATTGCATAATAATAAAAGAAAAAGAAACACATAACCTCATTGAAGCATTAATTAAAAATAATTTCGAGTTTTAATTTCCTCCGATTTAGACAAATGAAAATAAAATATAAGATTACAAGAAAAACTTATTATAAAAGAAAACAAGAGTTATAACATCACCAGATAGAAATTGTAATAAAATAGTCTAAAATCCATTTCTGTATTTATATAATCATATTAATCACAAAATTACAAAAGGGTGATGAGAGTAGTTAGCCTGTTGTAAAAAGGGCCATTTGAAGAACATGCCTATCATCTCTTGTACTCTTTACCTCTGCTACCAGCTGTTCACATTTCGCTGAGACATGCTTATGTTAGTTGAATACTTACTTTAGCTTAGCGATCTCCACCTTTAGAGAAGAGTCTAACTAGACCGGTTGGTTCTCTCCAACACTTTCGATCGCTTCATCCATAGATTCCTCCTTCTTATGCCGCTTACTCCTTTTCTTCTTAGCGGTTGGCCTGTTGATGACTAAATCCTTTATAGTGGGATTTATCCTGACTTCCAATCATGAGTCTATAACTGGATCTGTGTGGAACTTAGTTGCTAGAATGTGCGCAAGGACCCTTTCCTCCTTATTCTTAGGAAAGCCTAGCATGTTGCTCGAATAACTAGTCTCACTCGACTTAGCCTTGTCCATGTATCTCAGGTTGGGGATACGAAAATGTGTCTTTACAGAGAACAAGAAGTCAAGCAGCTTGGAAATTACTTCGGTTATGGATACGTAGATATCTTCATACTTGGGGAGTGGTAATTATAGAAATCCATTTATGAAGCGCAGACAGATTACATACAAGAGCGTTGGGTTTCCATGCTTGGCCAATCCATTTCGAATGATTAGCTTTTGAGTTCATTACATGGTGACATTTAGCTGACGTCACATGGCTATGAAGTACTGAACAAATGAAGCAAGGTGATCTGACTAGTCGTTGCCCGCTCCACGAGTGGTGGATTTGACATGTTGAGACATGTGATACCATGTCTTGGAAAAAGTGGTTTCGACAAAACCACCTTCTTGCATAAGTGTATCTCAGAAGGAACTACGCGTCAGTTTTCTCGAGACTTGGGTCTTATCTAGAATTGTTGTGGTGATAACACCAGGAAAACATGAGTCATAATGTTGATGTGTATGTTGAATCGAAATGGTGCATATTCTCATGAATTGTTGAATTGTTAGCCTGATTAGTTTCGATGGCTACACGTTTTGCAGAATTAACAACAACTCGGTCAGGTTAGACTAGTGCAGAGTATGTAGGAATGGAAGAGGCACAAGGGAATTAAAATCATCCAAAGAAGAGCATAGGGATGGATGTCCATTTGGGCATGGAAGGAACGAGCTCCAACGGTCATGGAGAAGAAAGGAATGAAGATATGAATATGGCTTTGACCATTAAGAATTTTCAGAAGGATATCCAAAGCCATAAAGATGATAATGAAAGTCTTATGAAAGCCAAAGAGCAGCAGGATGACTTCAACATGAAGCTATTGGAAGGTTTGAACATAATAGAGAAGAAATTGGTTAAGGAGAGTGACTCAAGTAGATCTGAGAGTCACAAATCTTCGGAGGAGAAAGGAAAAGTAAAAAGTGCTAGTAGACATCACCATCATCCCCAAAGGCATTCCCATAAGAGAGCAGGCAAAAACTCAAGTCTATCCCCTGTTAGAAGGTATAAGAGATCTGGGGTGGATGAGTTGCGAGGAGAAATGAACAAAATCAAACCTCCTACATTTGATGGTGAGCACAAGAAGGATGAAGATGCCGAAACATGGTTTCTAGGCATGAGGAAGCATTTTCAATTGCATAATTATTCTTCTCATGATGAAGGTAGAATTGCTATCTATCAACTCAAAGGAAAGGCCTCCATGTGGTGGGATCAACTTGTGCAGGTACAACACATTGTAGAGAAAAGTGTTACTTGGAGGGAATTCAAGAAGTATTTTGAGAAGAAGTACTTGACTAAGAGATACTATGAAAAGAAAATGAAAGATTTCTTTGAACTCAAGCTAGGAAGTACGACCATAGATGAATATGAGAGAAGGTTTCTGAAACTGCTGAAGTATGTCTCTTTCATTAAGGATGAGACAGTCAATATTCAATGACATTTAAGTGGATTTCCATCATTCATCAATGAAAAAATACAGTATGATGATCCCAAGACATTAGAAGAGACCATAAGGAGAGATAAATGCTTATATGACCAGCTGAAAGCAAGGCCAACTTTCCAAAAGGCTTGGGAAGACAATAATAAATTCAATATGGATCAGAGGAAGAAGGGAGCTAAGCCACCATTCTTCAGAAATAATCCACAATGGGAGAAAACGCATAAGGAAACCAGAGTGATTGACACAGGGATTCAAGGGACAAGAGAACCTCCTATGCAATGTTGGGGTTGTAAAGGAGACCATAGGTTCAGAGATTGTCCCCACAGAGGTGAAAAAGGTAAGGCTTTTCACAATGTACAACAAAATGAGACAGTAGAGGACATGGGCAGAAATGTGCCAAGGATTTATGCAGCCTTGGACAACAAGAAAGCAGAGTATCAGTCCCACACGATTGAGGTGGAAGGTATGATCAACAACCAAACCCTTGCTATTTTAATTGATTCGGGAGCTAGTCATAGTTATATAGACCCTAAGATGGTGGAAAGTTTGCAATTGCCAAGAAGCAAGAATGGGAAATCCTAGTTGGTGCAATTGGCTACAGGAGCCAGAAGAAAAGTTAATGATATGGTTAAGTCCTACCTCATAGACATGAATGGACTGAATACCAAGGCATATTTGAACATCTTACCTTTAGGTTCCTATGACTGTTTAATTGGGATGGAACGGTTGGACCCACATCATGCTCTATTGGATTGTCATAAAAAAGAATTCACTTGCTTGGATGAAGAAGGGAACCAAAGGAGAGTGCAGGGAATTTCTAGGGCAGTAACCGTTAGAGAAGTTTCAACATTGCAGCTAAAGAAATGTTAAAGAAGAGGATGTCAGATTTTTGCAGCTCATATGGAGGAGACATCTAAAGACAAGGTGCCAAATCTGGAGGATTATGCAGTCCTGAAAGAGTTTGAAGATGTATTCAAGGAAGTACCAGGACTACCCCCAAGGAGAGACATTGATTTCTCTTAGATTTGATGCCTGGAGCAGCACTGGTATCAAAGATTCCTTACAGAATGAGTACACCAGAATTGAAGGAGTTGCAAATGCAGCTTGAAGAACTTCTGAAAAAGGGGTATGTACACCCAAGTGTATTACCTTGGGGTGCCCCAGTCTTGTTTGTGAAAAAGAAAGATGGAACGTTAAGATTGTGCATTGACTTCAGATAGTTGAATAAAGTGACTGTTAAGAACAAGTATCCTCTACCAAGGATTGATGACCTCTTTGATAAATTGAAGGATGCAAGGATATTTTCAAATATAGATCTCATATTAGGATACCATCAGGTAATAATTAAAGAAGAAGATGTTATCAAGACCACCTTCAGGACAAGGTATGGTCATTATGAGTTCACAGTGATACCATTTGGGTTGTCAAATGCACGAATTGTTTTCATGTGCTTAATGAATGGTGTTTTCTGAGAGTATTTGGACAAGTTTGTTGTTGTATTTTTGGATGACATTCTTATATATTCCAAGTTAGAGGAAGAGAATGAACGTCATTTGAGGATGGTGTTGCAAGTATTAAGGGAACACCAGTTGTATTCCAAATTGAGCAAGTGCTCATTTTATCAGAAACAAATTCATTATTTGGGGCATATCATCTCAAAAGATGGGATAACAATGGACCCTGAGAAGGTAGAATCCATTAGAGAATGGTCAGTACCAAAGAATGTGATAGACGTAAGATATTTCATGGGCCTTGCAGGTTACTATAGGAGATTCATTGGAGGATTCTCAAAGATAGCACACCCAATCACTTCCTTGCAAAGAAAGGGTATGAAGTTTCAGTGGACGTCGAACTGTGAAAGGAGTTTCCAACATTTGAAATAATTATTGACAAGTGCTCCAATACTAAGGATTGCAGACCCAAATGAAGATTTCATTGTATGCACAGATGCAGGTAATGAAGGACTTGGTGGAGTCCTTAGTCAAAATGGATTCGTGATATTTTCTGAATCAAGGAATTTGAAAGACCATGAAAGAAACTATGCCACTCATGATTTGGAGTTGGTAGCCATAGTACATGCCTTGAGGAAATGGAGACACTACCTCATGGGAAAGAGATTTGAACTAAGAATAGACCACAATGGTCTGCAATATTTATTTGATCAGCCAAATCTAAATGCTAGGCAAAGCAAATGGTTAGAATTTCTAAGAAAATATAACTTTGACATAAATCATATCAAAGGGAAAGAAAATAAAGTGGATGATGCACTTAGTAGGAGGGTGCATGAGCTGTGTGCTATAGCCATCAACATGTATCAGACTAATGTTAAAAGAAAAATTCTGGAGGCTGCAAATACAGATCTACAGTACAGAGAATTGGTAGCAATGCTACAATAGGGTAAGATACTTCGGAAGATGGATATTTATAGGTTGGGAGTATATGGAATACTGCTGCACAAGAAAAAAAAATTCTTACCAAATGTCCAGGACTTGAAACGTATAATTTTCCATGAGATGCATAATGTTCCTTATGCAGGGCACCCTGAATATCAGAAAACCATAGTAGCAGTCAAGAGCCAGTACTTTTGGCCAGGTATAAAGAGAGAGATAGCAGAATACATCACAAGATGTATGGAATGCCAGAAAGTTAAAGCAGAACATAGGCACCCAATAGGATTGCTGCAACCTTTGCCCATTCCTAAATGGAAGTGGGAAGTGGTGACAATGGATTTTATTACGGGATTGCCTAGAACAGGAAAGATGCATGATTCAATTTTGGTGGTGGTATACAAGCTTACAAAATATGCCCATTTTATTCCACTAAAAACTACTCACAAGGCAACAGATGTCACTGATATTTTCATGAAGGAAGTGGCACAATTGCACGAAATTCCTAAAACGATTGTGTCTAACAGAGACCCGAAATTCACCTCGAATTTCTGGAAAGGATTGTTCAAAGGATTCAGAATGAATCTGAACTTTAGTACGTCTTATTATCTCAAGTCTGATGGACAGACAAAAAGAGTGAACAGGGTGATAGAAGATATGTTGAGAATGTATGTGATGGAAAAACCATCGAAATGGGAAGACTACCTACACTTGGTATAATTTGCTTACAATAATGGGTATCAGGCATCAATGAATATGATCCCATTTGAAGCACTTTACGGTAGAAGGTGAAATACTCCAGTCAGCTGGGCTAACCTAGCTGATAGAACAGTAGTCGGGCTAGAGTTGCTAAAGGAGATGGAGGACCAAATGTTAAAAATTAAGAAGAATTTGAAAGCTGCCCAAGACAGACAGAAAAGTTATGCTGATAAAAACAGAATCCACAGAGAATTCAAGGTGGGTGATCATGTTTTTCTGAAAGTGAAATCTAACAGGAGTTCCCTGAAGCTGGGAAGCTGTGCCAAGTTAGTAGCTAGATTTTGTGGACCATTTGAAATCCTAGAGATGATTGGTCCAGTTTCTTATATGATTTCATTGCCTGCATCTATGCCTGTTCATAATGTCTTCCATGTATCATTTCTAAAAAAATATATACCCAATGCTAATCATGTTATTGATTGGAATGTGATTCAAGTGGAGCAATAAGGCACTTTTCAAGTGCATCCGGTGTGCATTTTGGACCGGAAAGTCAAACATCTCTGGAACCGAGCTATAGGGATTGTAAATGTTCAATGGACCTGGTATGACCCTGAGGATGCTACTTGGGAGCATGAAGATGCAATGCGGACAAAATACCCGCATCTTTTTGAATATTTTTGAAAAATATGATATATATGGGTGTATGATGCATTGAGGATAGTGCATACATAAGGGGAGGGGATTGTAATATCCCTCGACCGAACCCAATTGTAAATGTAATATAAATATACTTAAGTTGGTGTGTTGTTTTGACCTCATTTGATAATTCACATCATGTGGCATAGTGCGCACATGAACTACACAGTAAAATGATGTAATATGCACATCGCAAGATATTGCTCATAGTAACTAAAGTGCACACAACCTTGAGGACAACGGATACCACGCACATTAACTAAACTGCGTGCAACCTTGAGGACAGTGAATACTATGTGCATTAACTAAATTTCATGCAATACTAAGGTCAACGAACCTTTATGTATATGATATGCATTATAGGTTGGTGAGCCAGTATTATAAGCCATGATGCTTATGTTTTGGTATTAGGTCGGAACGCCTAGATGTCAAGGGTCAATGCGCCTACTTTGTACATGACTCATGATTAATATAAAATACATCACTGTGTGTAGACTGACCATGATGAAAGAGATGGGGAACTGAACTTCACCAGTTAGGGAAAAGGAGGGCCAAAAGTCAAGGGAATATTATATTAATATTTCCTAAAACATAAAGTATGGATAATTATTTTATCCTAAGTTCTAAATTTGGGGACAAGTGGACAAAAGTAACTTCCTATATGACAAGTGTCAAGTTGGGGACATGCATTCATATCGTGGGGGAACTTAGCTCATTGGGATAATTTCTCATGGATACCTTATGAACAGGGGGGACGACCATCATTCTCACCATCACTTTTCATGAAGAGTTCACAATGATTCCAAAACACACTCAGTTATCCAATCAATGATTCCATGACCATTTCACTCATACATTTCGTTATCCTTGAGACAACCATTTCACCTTTTCGAAGCCTGTTTCCACACCCTTTTTGGTTTGTGTACCTAGTTATCTTGGAGCAGGATTGAAGAAGCGGGTTGTTAGGCCCGTGAGAAGTTATATGAGTGAGAGAATTATTGGGGATTGATTTCTGAAGGTGCTAAACTACATCTACAATTCTCCGAGGCTTCCGGTCCGGCCTGTTGCTGAAGCCCTGGAAGGGAAGTGGGGTAGCTGAGGGACTGTTGAGAAGAGAAGGGGCACACTTCCTTGGGTGGGACAGGCATGTGGGGAATGGGAGGCTGTAGGTTGTTAGTTGAGTGAGCACCTGAGATAGAGTCTTTCCTGTTGTCCATGAGCCTTAGCTTGGATAGGAATCCCTTTACCCTGGGTGGAGTTCAGTCTAAGCTCGGGGGTGACTCATTGTTGAGAGTGATGAATAATGTAGTCTATGGATGGGAGGTTCGTGGACGGTCTGTAAGCAGTTGGTGACAGTATTTCTAAGATAAGTACTAATTGTATGATATATTGATATGCTGTTTTTTTATTTACATGCCTATGTTATGATGTTATCATATATGTGATTATGATTTCTTGTGTTCTTATGGGTAATTTCCTGTAAATGATGCATATCGGTAGGTACTGTTATTTCAATATAAAAGTTGTATGTTACAAAAATTAATTGTTTGTTTATGTTTATATGTAAAGCTTCAATGAGCTTGTTGTATGTATATGTTTTAGTTGCATACAGTCTAAAGAATAAATTTATGTGGCATTGCTTAGTTGACTACTGGGTATGCTACTGTATGTTCCGCAGTATGGGAACGAAATTGTTCCCTAGAGTAGAATGTCTCGGCCTGATGGCTGAGAATGTTATCGACTGGTGTTAGAGCATGAGTCTTTGCTCTGGAGTGGTGTACCCTGACCTCAGGTTGGCTAGGGGGATCGTTACAAATATCTTGACCATGTTTTCCCCTAGTGTCCTTCTAAACACATGTACTTGATCCTGTACACCGTGTCTTTTGTTTTGATCCTATGCTCTGTCCCTATACCTCCTATATATTTACCCTTGAGCCTTTGCCCTGCTGGATCATTGTACATTCTATTAAAGTATCTGGACTTACTCAATGCTTACTCCTCCTCGAACTGTACATCCATACACACAATGAAATTCATGTGCACTGGAAAATAGATCATGTAGGCCTTAGAAGCCTCACTGAATTAAAAAGGAACCCCTTAACTGCAATGGGGTACATATTTCTCCTCTTCTCAGAAGGGACATGGAAATAACATACAATGCCCCAGATGTAAAGATGACTCACATCTAGTTTGGTACTTGAAAATACCTCCTCAGGTGTCAATCTCCCCACAATTGTGTGGGACTCTTGTTCTAGAAATATACTACAACATTTCTTGCCTCTTCCCATAAGAACAATGGAAATCCCTGGTCATGTATCATGTCTCGTACTTCTCCTACTACAGTCCTTTTCTTCCTCTCGGCCACTCCATTTTAATTAGGATTTTAAGGAACAATGGGTTCCTTTTTAATCCCTACTACTGCGCAACAATATTCAAACTCCTTGGAGGTATACTAACCCCCATTGTCAGATCTCAAAATATGAATCTTCCTGCTAGTATGTTTCTTGACCAAATCCATAAAATCTTGAACCCTATTGACGAGCTCATCCTTGGTCTTCAAAAAGTAGATCCAGGTATTCCTAGAGTAGTCATTAATAAATAAGACAAAATACTTGGTGCCTCCTACTAGCTCCACACTCGTTGAACCACATACATCTAAATGTATCAGATCCAACACTCCCTTGGACCTATGCTCACTCGGTGGAAATGGTCTTCGGGCATATTTTCCCAATGTAAAACCCTTGCAAGGATCATGCCTCTCTGCTATGAACTTAGGAAATCGAGTGACTACCTCTCTCAGGTTCCCTAATGCACCATAATGAATGTGTTCCATACTTGTGCGCCACAACTCACCCATATATGTGGTTGTAATGACCAATTCTCTCCCTGGATGAAATTGAAGGTAGTAAACCTTGTTCTCTCGAACCCCAATCATCATGTACATATTCTCACCTCACTGCATTGGTTTGACGAACACTCTTCCCTTACAGAAAGTAACCTCATACCCCTTTTCCTTAAGGGAAGATATTGAGATGAGGTTATTTTTCAACCCCGAAACATATAAGACATAAGTAAACTGGATTAGTTTACCTGACTCCATATGAAAACAAACTAAGCCAAATCCTTGTGCTTTGTATCACCTATCATATCCAATCTCTATAACTAGATTTACACCTCCATCCTATAGCCCAGTAAAAAACTCCTTGCACCCTGTCACGTGACAAGATGCATTGTTATCCACAAACAAAATATTCGAGACTGCTACGCTAGACATACAATCTATAAATAAAAAATAGTCCAAAAATCTCTTGGAAAAATCATCTACTATTGCAGAAGCTTCCATATGTGTCTTGCTCGTCTCCTTCTTCTCCAGACACCATGAGGCAAAGTGTCCCATTTTTTGACACTTAAAACATTTGACTTTAGAAAATTAAATGTTCTTGTTTCCACCTTTCTTCTTCTTTCCCTTTCTTTTTCTTGCAAGAGACAATCAATATTCATCCTAAATTTGAGCTGAATATGATTATCTTGACTGACCAAGTTTTGTATCTTCCTACACAGACTCATCCCATAGCTGCTGTCAATCAGGGAATTTCTCTTGAGCAGTTATTCCATAGAAAAAGATGTCCCATGAATTTGTAAAGAAATCCAATGCAATATGCACCATCTCAGATTCATCTACTGTTGCACCAACTATTGCAATCTCATCCTTGATCTATTATCCTACTAAGATAAGGTATTACAGCTTCAACTTTGGCCATCTTGGTTCCATGCAATTTCTTGCGCAGAGCCATCACCCTATTTTTATTCTTGTTTTAGTGTAGGTCACTTATGTCCTTCTAGATGTATTTTGTGGTAGTGTTTTATGAGAGATGTGGGACCACATGGTCCTTTATCCCATCAAGAATTAGGCTCTTTGTCTTTTCCTTACCCTTCTTACCAATGACTAGTTGAGTTGCATTTGTGGGAGCAGTTGCACTCTCTGGTGTATACTCAAGGACTTTGTTTACCTCCAAAAACATAGTCATCCTCTCCTTTCAGGTGGGGTAATTATGAGCCCCCTAAAGCTTATCCTCAACCATCATACTCATAGCCATCTCTAAAAATTATATTGTTCAAACCCTCACCCTCTAAACCTTTACACTACCTTTCCTTTACCCAGAAAAAATTTTGCAACAAAAATTATAGCACTACAAAATTTGTATGAATGATTTGATATATTCTTAGATCCTCATGATCTACAAGTGATGATACTTCTTTAATAGTCCTTCTTTGATACCATGTGAAATTTCTCTAAACCCATTTCACTTAAACCAATTAAATTTTCTTTTAACTGATTATGCTAGGTTTTATTCCACAAATAAATTAAGAACAACATAAATAATAATCAAGAACTTAGAGGAAAAAGACAAAAAAATCACATCATATGTACAAAATTATTCTTGTACAATTATCCCTGGAAAAACCTTGAAGGGAAAACCAGTGCAATAGATTTGTGGATTTTATTGTTTTTTTTTTCGGCAGGAAAATATAGATATATGTTACAAAATAAATTGATCCTTGGAAATGGTTGAGTAAACAATAGTGTAACCCTTCCCCATCAAGTCATATGACCTCCCCAAAAATTTATATAGGCTAGAACAACTCAACAGTGACAAAAACATGAGCCTCTGCATTGTGGTACGAGTCCCTACGTCAGGACTGCATCACCTTGTACAACCCTCTCAGATATGAAGTGAAACCTCTGCAAAATGATAATGAAGTGAGTCAATTCACTTGGAAAATAACCTCCTTTGTCTCCCTGCAATCCCTATCCATAAAACTCTTGGAAAATATCTCTTATCCAATGAAATTTTCCCTCTCTCTCAATAAATAATGTGCCCCCTTAGCCAAGTCGATCTCCTTTAATTCATTGAGAAATTGAAACCCTAATCCCTAAACGATTGATGGATGGGATTAACTCTCTCCCACATGATGAAATCAATGGTCAAGATTAACAGAACACAACTTAAATGATTTTTCACTTGAACCTCGTAAAATGTGGTCAATAAAGTCTACTGAAGAATATAACACATCAACAATTTAATTTATCATTTGATTAATGTTTCATTTTCCTCCACCATGCTAGGGCATTGCAATGTATGGAATACCTCCCTTGCTACATTCTCAACAATGGAAATATTGAATCTTTCGATATGGTGTTGTCTGAGTAGTTTGTGAGTGGGAAATAACCATACATAACACCTATCCCACATGGATCCACTTATAGGTGATGCATTTTGGATTAACCTAGATCAGAGAAAAGAAACCATGTTGTAAACACTCCTATGTGTTGGCACCCAAATCTTTGGGTTCATTTTTCATGCATGCACAAATGAAGTTGTGCATGCTCATTTAGAAAGTCTTGTAGGGAGTAGTGAAGGAAAGAGATGAGGTGGTATCCATCTCTGATGCAGGATCATTGCTCCACCTTAGCAATGTGCCATGTAGATAATGCATCATCGTGCATTGAAGGAGGGGAGAGGCACTAGATCTCTCACTTCCCCCTCATTTTTAAATATTGAATTGTAATTAAATGTATGACTGGCCCTTGAAGAGTAAAGTTAAGTGGCCCATAAAAAAATTGTTGGACAGAAGGCAACAACAAGAGTTGAGAAGGTGGCTAAGGGAAGTTGAAAACCTCAGTGACATATAGGAGATGGTTTAAATCTGTGAACCAAAAGTTGGAAGGAACCTCAATGATGAGGAGTAGAAGAGATCATTGGAGGATCTCGTGAATTTACAAAAGGAAAATGATGAAATATCTATTTCCAAGTGGGAAATGAGATGATATCAGTCGATCTCATAGATTTCCAAGATGGTAGGAGAGGAATCCCAGATTGTCAGGTGGGAAAGGGAGAAGCGATGAACTTCGAAGTGAGTTCATATCAATGAAGAGTGATGATAGAGGAAGACCATAAATGTATTTTGATCGTTGGGGGAATTGAGATGTTCCTACAAAGAAGCCCATTTGAGGCCAGGGTGTGTGTTGTAGGTGCAACAACAGAAGGAAAACTAGCAGAGACTGTCAAAGAGGAGGAGGAAATGGAGCAGACATCATAATTTTTCCCTAGCAGAAGAAGAAGTTCATGCAGTTAAGATTCTCACTCCACGGGAGAAGGATTTGGAGATGCTGGAGGATTGGTTGAACAATCCAGAACCATAAGATGGCTTCTAGGAGACAATCATGCATATTGCAGGAGAAGAGCATTCAACATATTTTCTCAGAAATTTCAGCCAGGAAGATGAACAGGAGATCACTACAACACTAAAGCATGTAGTAGAAGAGGGAGCACAATTTCAGTCTAAGGAGAAGCTGGAGGAAGCTGGAGTTGAACCAACGCAAGAGGAGCTGACGGAAGACAATCTGTCAGAAGGGGAAGATGAACAAAAACTCAGTGATGAGATAGAAAAACTAAAGTCTACAGTGGGGTGCCAAACTAATGCCATAGAAGAATAAAAGGACATGGGGGATAAAAATGATATACCCATTGACAAGGAAGAAGGGAGGCATAGAAGACTACATGCAAGAAGAATCCATCCAGCTAAGAAGATGGACGCGGTGATTGAAAAGATAAGGGAGATGATGTTGAAGTTAGCACAAGAAAATTCCAGTGAGGAGAAGTTGAGTAGAAGGAAGCCTTCAAGAGCAATGGGGTAGCAACAACAACAACATAAACAGAGTAGCAGAGCATGAGTAAAACTCCAAAGGAGATTTTGGGATCCGATGGATTTCAACATTGGAGGAGGGGAACTCATGAGGAGGAACTCATGAATTTTTCAAAGTAGTGGAGTATGATGCAAGAGCATCACTCCATCTCAACAAAGTGTGAGCTGGACAACACATGAGCATGCATTCAAGGAGGGGAGAGGTGCCAACCCTCTCATTTTCCCCTCATTTTCAAATATTGAATTGTAATTAAATGTAATTAAATTTTGTAAGGATGGAAGATCCAAATCGATGTATTTGTGCATGTAGGAGATGATGTCGCCTTTAATGGTTGTCAGAATGACAAATATCTAGATCTGATTCAAACTAGATGGCCATTGAATGTAATTCAATGTAATTAATGAGAGTAGGTATCTTGGAGGGAGAGCTCGAGAAGCCCCTCTTTTGTAAAAAAGATCTTTGTATCAAATTTCATTAGAGATAAATCTATCATGTAGATGAGGATGTTAGAATATTAGATATATAGCATGTAGGAGAGCGAGTAGAGAGCTCATGAGAGGAGAGAACTGAGAATATGTTGTAGTCCATTCTTTGTAAACATCTGTATAGACATTATGAGATTAATACGAAGCAGTTTTTCCTAGATATGATTATGTGTGATTATATGTTTATGAATGAATCTCACCTGTGTGTTTATATGAATGTATACTATAGATCTTGGGATAGATTTCATCTGCAGGGATAGATAGAATTCTCTATTTGTGAGTTTGCTGGAATTGTTTATGAGTTCTTTAGGCTATTGCAAGGAATGCACAACAAAGTATTGGAAACTCTGTATCCATCGCAAGGAGTGCACATATGAACTCTTTCGAGTTCAGAGAGAAGAGAATTTTTGAGTGGGAAGATTCTCACAAAGTTACTGAACACTCTGAAAATCTCGGAAAGGAGTTCTTGAGTAGGATTTGCCAAGAGGGCACAAATACCTCTTTGAGGAGAAAAAGGGACCGAGACCTTCGAGGTTCGAGCAATTGAAGATGAAGGTGAAACAGAGGTGTTGAACACTCTGGAGGAAGACCTGTGGAAGGAATGCACTAGGAAAACACTCAGATGAAGTGTTGAAAGACATCCAACTGAAGACCAGTCAAGCACAAGGAGTGTGCATAGGTGTGAACTGTTTCAAGTTCAAAATCTCAGAAGAATATCGGGTCGCTAAGAGGGTGCAAAGATTCCTTTGGAGGAAGCCAAGGGTAGAATTCTTTAGGAGGATGAGAAAGCTCAAGGAGCTCAGGAGGAATAGTGAAAATTTTCATCAGAGCACAAGTGTGTGCCAGTGCGAGGTCAAATTCCATTGACAAGTGCTTAGAAGGAGGAACGTAGGTGAGACCTAGAGTTTTTAGACATGCAGGAGAAATATTTAAGGTTGCATCCTTTGTCACTTAGAAATACTTCCAAGTCAAGAGGAAGTGTATTATTAGGAGGAGGAATGACAGTGGTTGTTGGATCGAGCACTGTGAAGAATCTGGACCATTATATCAGAGCCTAGATAGGAGGAATGAGCACACAAAGGAGGAGAACATATGTCAATCATTAGATCTAAGTGCGCCAACCAAAATGTGTTGGATCTAGAGGTAAGTGCACGAGTCTTAAACTCTTTTAAGTGCACAGGATATAGTACTTACGAAGTCCCAAAGTCCCAAAGACACTTGGGACCGTCCATCATCTAGGGAGACAGGTGGAAGTGGATCTGAGAGTTTGAGGATTTAGATTTCAGAAGATTTGCAAGGAAAACAGTTCAACTTCGCGAAGTGTGAAGGTTCGAACCACTAAGTAGTTGAGCCCTGAGTCATAGCCGAGGTCATGTGAGAGTTGGGCCTAGGAAGAGAAGTTAGAGCCCATGGCGTAGAGCTGGCCAATTTGGAGTTCTGAAGGAGGAATCTTAATCGTCAGTCAAAGGATAGATATGTGGCAGTAGATAAGTAGATTCGCAAAATCACGAATCAAAATAAATACATCGAGCAGTTAGCAGAAATATTGCGAATCGTGAAGAATATATCCACTGTTGGTTGTGGATAATTGAGAATAGTTCATCTGATCCAAGGATTTCGTGGATTTAGACTTCGGGAAAATCGTGAAGAGCAGAGTAAATATAATGTGAAGCGCGAAGTCAGTAAGCGCCCAAGAGATCAAGCACTGGGTCATAGCCCGAGGATGCATGGAGAGAGGTACTAGTGGAAAGGAGCTAGCGCCCGAATTTATCAAGATTATAAAACCACTAAGGAAGAGGGCCTGCGGGTTCCAGAAGACCCGTGCGTAAGGAGGAAAAGGGGGCCTGTGTAAATTTTTCTAGGGTATATTGAAGACCCGAAAGAGCTAATCCATCTTAGTTATTGAATATCCTACACTGGGAGGTCACACAACCCCGAGTGGAGAAGGGGGGTCTACATCAATCTCGGGAGGAAATTCAAGTCTGGTTAACTGGAAAAGAGCACGATTTTTCCCTACCAGAAACTCAAGGGCTAAGAGTGAATGTGAAGAGATGGAAAGATGAGTATCTTTACATTGATATGCATGATATTTTATTTGCTAAATTTTCCTGTTTGTTGTATGAATGGTTGGAAAGGAAAATTTCTACCAATTATACTATTTGGCCTTTGGAACCATTGGTTTGGGTCCAAGTCACACTTGATATACTGAAAGTGTTGGATAACAAGTTCACTTGGGTTGTTGACTTTGTGTTTTGTTGAACACCCAACTAGGATGTTAGACAATTTGTCACTCATTAAATACATAATTTCATTTATTTTCATTTCCACAACTCTTCTACATTTGCTCAGTGATAAATCTTAATAACATGATGAAATATGTAATAGGTTAACTCTAAGATTTAGAACTTAAAACAAAAGTATATAAAAATATCAATAAAAAAATACCACCGAAAAATACCTCCTCCTTAGTTTGTCAAAGCTCATCATTGTAATGTAGTCTTGGGCGCTTCCAAACATTCTTTTCCCTCTTTCCCAAAGTGAAACAATGGAATCCTCCCAGCCAACTAGGAGTCTAGCCAACTTCCTAGCTCCAAGAAACCTTTCGGTTTCTTGGCCCTTCGTGCTCGTGACTCCAAGAAAGGTTTCTTGGCCCTTCGTGCTCGTGACTCCAAGAACAACAAAGTACAAATGCTCAAAGAGAACTGTCACAAGAATTATATCTTCCAAGAATTTCACAACCTCTCATCATGCTCAAACCTCTCCATCCTCCCTTCCTCACTACTTCTTCTCCCTATTTATCAAGTTTCCATACACACTTCCCCAAGTCTCCTCAACCACCCTCATTATTATCCATGAACCTCCCTTATCTAGACTTTTGGGAAAAGATTAAAATAAAACTAAAATATAAATGACTTGCATTAAACAACAATAAACAAAATGAAAAGTCTTTCTTCTCATGCTAGCTAATAAATGTAATTTGACAATTTTCCCTAAAATGTACATAACACCCCACCATGCTTATTTAATTCATCATACCCACCATCTATCAAAGTCAAGAAGGTATTTAATGCTTCTAGATATTTTTTATGCAATATAATTTACATATTCAATAAACATTCAATTAAATAGTTATTAATTTACTTTAATTAATTAATACAATAATTAATTGTACTAGTGTACATGGGTAGGGTATGTGTGCGTAGCTAGCAGAAACATATCTCATGTATGTACTAACGATAAACAATCATTGCCTCTAGTGCATAGCTCCTATATGACCACCAAGACATGTAGGACAACTGATCAAGTAATGCATCATTTAATAATCTTAACGAATAAAATTAAACCAATTCATATATAACTCAATATCACACATAAAATATCAATTGGAAATGAAAGAGGGTTTTAAACATGGTAGGAACCAAGTGAATAAAAAATAGTGGCACCTCTAATTCACAATCAATATTCTCAACCAATATTCTCAACTAAGATCGAATCATCCTTCCTTCCTAACCTACTTCCATCTTCCATCCTATCCTTTCCTCTGTTGGAATAAGCTGGAGCGTCAACTATATTGACCTAACTCCACATAGAACCCACAAGAGAAAGTGTCATACATATCGACCAAGCTTCCCCAACAGGCAACTAGCAGTCATCATCACACATCTAGGGGAGCGTGACTTCACACATCCCTCCCACGACTCTAGGTTTCGGAGGATAAACGGTGGGAAATACCTCCACCCCTCCTTATAGAACTAGGGTCAACACCCTACATCAATCCCTATTGTGCAACTACTGTTCTTAGAGTCACGACATCAAATAACCACTCTGGGCAAGTTGTGTGTCCTGGAAAAACCACACTTACCACAGATCATAACAATATTTGAAACCATAAATTAAATCATAAGTACAACTTATAGCATACACTATCTTTTGGATGTCTATGAAATCCAAATTACATCAACACTATAGTCATTTGGTCATTACATAACTTGTCAACCTCCAACTTAGTTCACCAATACTCATATCCATGTATATACATCATAATTTCATATAAGAATCCATATCTATATTGACGTTCAATTAAGAAATGTATGTTTATTTTTATCATGCCTTGCATATCTTACGCATTCACAACATAACTTAAACTGGTATCCATGTACCAAAATTCCACATTTAAATTCATATGTTTAACCGAATCACATAATCATAATCATCACAAACATATAACAACAAAATATAATATTGTGCAACTCACAAATAAGTCTATATGTACACCTCTCACATGTCTATATCAATTTCACTGAGTCCAAATAGTTACTAAGCAATGAATTACTATAATGAGAAAAATCGAAGTTATAATTGCTTAAGGCCAAAATATGGGCCGTTACATACACCCACCATTCAAGAAACTTTGTCACGAAGTTATGGTCAATATCAATATGGGGGAAAAATTCTTGACACAACTTATATATGTCTTCCATGATAGCAAACCCTATGCTATATTGATCCCATTGGACCTTCACTTGATTAAAACTTGTTGAATATATTAATATCTTGATTGCACTACCCCTATTTGGTAGGCACCTTAATGTGTCCCAACTATATTTTATTACCACTTGTAATTTAATTAATGAAAAGAAACTCTTCTCTTATAGACTTATTTTTTCTTAGTTCCATATTTAAATTATAGTACACTAGTTTGACCACCAATTGAACCTTATCTCATCATTGGTTCTCTAGTTAAGTGGATATTAAATTGAGTTTGGCATAATTTGCATTAAGTCATACATACAATTCCACTTGAGATATATTGGTAATTATAATAGACAAGCATTTGCCGACTTTCATCATCACTCTAGATTGACAATACATATCCCATCACTCATGAGATTGACGCACCAAAATTTTCCATGCTTACAAGCATTGATTAAGATACTACTAATTGATTGTCATGTGATGTTGTCACTTCATGGTTCATTTTTCCATTGTCCTCAATATCTCTCTTTTCTTTAAGTTATATAAATTATATCTCAAACAAGTTAATTGTCTAGTATAGGATTCTCTTCATCATGGTCGAGGAAAATCCCGCCTTCTATCATCAATTCACTATTGCAAACATGCCTATACATAAAGAGCACTGTGTTGACACGTGGGTTAGTGAACATTTTATATCAATAATAAATTTACTACAAGAGTTAATTCCAAAAGTATTTAGTCATTTTTCCTTGATGTCTTCTCTTCTCACCATTGTACTTCTTATGTCTCAAAATTATATCCTCTATACCTATATAGTACTTACCAATTTTGGTATCTAGTTCTTTTCTTGTTCATTTCTAGCACTTTCAAGTTCTTCCCCCCTACCATGAAATACGTTTAACAATGAGAAGCATGTTTTCATTATTCCTCATCTAATTTATTTGTTTTTATTTTTTATTTTTTTAAAGAAGAGTTTCTTCACAGGGAAAATCCTTCTTAGTGAGTAAGTAGTTTCTAGGCTTATTAATGCATTTCCAATCCACCCTGAACTCAATTCTAACTCCATGTTTAACCTCTCTCCTACCTTTTATTCACCCTTCTATCCTAAGTTGATCTCGTTTATTTTGCACCTTATTCTTGAATCTCAGTTATAACATATCTTTACACTTCTCCATATACTTTTTATCTATTTTCATTCACTTATTATTATATTGTCTTTGCTCTCTCAACATATTATACATCACTCTCCTCATCTTTGAATCCATTAATCTAATCACTAATTACACATTTATTTATTTTGCTATTTATTATTACCTTGTTTACTCTTTTCTTACAATCACTTCCTAGCTTCTACTATTTTTCGTATTCATATTATCTACTATATATATTTGTTTATTACTACATGCATTTTTTTTTCACTACCTCTTGTATTTACCCATACCATCCCCCTTCTCCTCATCTTTCATTAAAAATTGTATTATGATTTTTTTATTTGATTGTCATATTTGTCATATCCATTCTAAGTTTTATATATCTTCCATATCTCATCCTTTAGTCATTACATTATTATTTTTATTCTTAGCTTTATAATTTATCTTCTCATCTTTTTATTACCATTCTATTACTACTTCTATTTGCTTCATCATGCTTACACAATTGTGTCATTTCTTAAATCTATCACACAACTCTCACCTTTTATTCTTTTTTCTTATTCAATCAAGATTAACGAAAGAACTCATCACTCATCTTATTAGTGTTACCAACCCTTCACAAGATATACATGAACTCCACTATTATGGTAAGATCAAGTAATTCAACAAGTAAGCAAGAGTTTACTTAACATCACATTAATCGGTAGAAACTCGCCAATATACCCCTATCAGACATTATGATATAAATAAACATTTTGTCACAATATTTCATTTATCATTCTAAACTCAAGTTCTAGGTTCACAACATAGGCCCACTTACAGTATACCATATCACCATGTACTAACCTAGATAATTGATTAAAGATAATCCACAACTACTACTATGGTAACTTGGCACTACACTTTCTCTAGGGTCAAGGATTTCCCACTCAGGAGAGTAAATATCACTAGGAAATTCATAGATATTCTCATGCACACATCATATAATTTAGAAGGATTAAGAGTAGAACACCTCATTAGTTTTGGCTCATAATCATAAATATTATGGATAGTTTAAAATTCAATGTCTGTCACAAAACCAACCTCTTGCTAACTTGTAAGTGGTCAATATCTTGTAATAATGATGCGTCCTTCATTCTTAGCTAAGGTTATATTATCCCTTATGATCAATAAAGACCATGCTTATGACTACGTTTTCATCTAAAATTAAGTTTTCTATGGGCCTTCCACTCATTTAAAAGGTGGAGGATGACCATAATGTTTCCCACGTCAACAATTTTTGAATTAGGGTTTAAGCGGGTTTCTTTATTAGGACGTGATGGACTTGTACTCTCAATGCCACATTATTTCCATAATAACATAACTAGACAAATATATATATATATATATATATATATATATATATATATATATATATATATATATATATATGGCTCACTAGCTTAAAATTGAAAACATTTATTTGTTGTTCTCCAAATCCTTGTTTAATAATTATTATAATTAAATTATACCCACACTTTTCCTTTTTCTTCACTTTGGTTATTATTATTATTTTATTATTTATTATTAAATCATATTAGGATAAATATGTCCATAAAATGTATATGAAATTGGAATAAAATTTTGCAGTTCCTTCTACAAACATTTATTTTTATTTTTTATATATATATGTATTTGTATTATTGTTATTGTTATTTAAATATAATTATTGAATTGGTCTTTGATATTTTAAAACATTTATTTGATTAATTTTTTCATGCAAATTTCAAGGAAACCTTATTTAAAAAAGGTTTTACAATAGTCTAATTAAATTTTATGGAAGAAAACAAATTAAAATTTATTTATTATTAATTTATTATTCTTTTTTTATCAAAATTATAGTTTCAGGACAACTTTACACAAATATTATAGTAAGAATATCTGAAATGTTTAATCTTTAAACATATTATCCCTGATAAGATCAACTATCAATGCTACTCTCAAACAATATCAACAATTTTGATGGGGAATAAATGAAATAATGAACAATAAAAGAATAAGTATACCTATAACAAAATTATTTATTTATTTATTTCCAATTGATTTCGATATCATAACTTGTTTTTGTTAAACTAATGTCATCTTGATAGAAGCATAATAATGACACAAAAGTCAATGAAAGGTTTGTAGAATCCATAAAATGTACAAATTTATGAAAGGTTATTATTCATTCAACACTTATTGATTAGACACATGTCCCTTCTGATATGTGTTAAGAGTATACTTCAAGTAATCTACATAAATATGTACATTGATAGTAATCTCGGTTATGGAGATAAAAAAGATAGCTCAAAGATCAAGAAGATATATGAGGGAATAGCCTTTCAGAAGCATCCCATGGATTCAATATTACATAATGGTATTGGCTCTAAGTTTATCATATTTATGTTGGGATATTGTGCTCGACCCTACTATTTAGATTGATGAAGGTATTTGGACATGAAGTAAAATGCACATGTAGATACAACACCCATGGATGGATAGTATACATCATGTTGTTTCCGGTGGTATGTGGCACGTCACGTGGATCCTCATGGTTGAGGAGAAATGAATTTTTGAAGATGACAAAGTGAATTGAAGAAGGAAGTACATGTAGGCCTTGAAGATAATTAAAGAAAAGAATTACAAAATAAGAAAGTGTCAAGTCGGCCCTAATGTTAAAAGGAAGAGACATAAATGGTATAAATAAACATCATTATACATTCATTTGATATAAGTCAAATTTCAGAGGTAATAAGAAGAAAACAAGGCTGGATTTCAAGGGAGGATGAAGTCTTTTGGTGATGTGTTCTAAGGTATGTTATTTTTAGGTCATCTTACCATTTTTTCTATAAACTTTTTTCTAGAACGATTCATATGGTGAAATCTCTATGGTATTGAGAAGACATATCAAGGTACATCTGGTAAAAAATTCATCTCTTGATTCGCTATAGATATGGAGATACACGTTGTGGAAGATAGGGTTTGTGATCAATCCTGAAGCTAGTCAATAAACATGTGTTCCAGGTAAAGTAGTCATAACTTCTTCATACATAATCTAAATGAAGTGGGACCACTTAAATTGGAAAGAGTGCGGACTGTATTTTCTTCTGTACGAGTTTCATAATCGTATGTTAAATATTGAGTGCGGGGCATGCTGTACAAGTTGGGTCTTATGAATAGACCATAATTGAATAAAGTCTACCATTCTTTCTATAACCTCTTTTTGCGAAGGATTCAAGGAGTGAAAATTGGAGGAGTTTCAGAGAATACATTGAGTAATATTATCTA
>ML779672.1:507295-517537 GCA_009831015.1 Picea engelmannii
AGATTCAGTGAAATCCAAGGTGGGATCATGTGCATCATCAAAAGAGATTTGGGACAAGATACAATGCCTTTATGTAAGGGAAGACGTAGAAGAAGAAGAAGAAGAAGTTGAAGCAAATTACAACATCTCAAATTTCAAAGAAGAAAATAGAGGTCGGTTCTTTTGTTTTAATTGTGAAGGATTAGGTCATGTTGAATTTGAATGTCCTCATCCAAGGATTGAAAGAAATGACACTAAATAAGAAGAAAATTCCAATGAAGAAGAAGAAAATCATGAAGAAAACATTATTCAACAAGAAGATTAGAATCTTAAAAAAATGAAGCATGTTGAGATTGAAAATAGTAAGATCAAAGACATGCAAAGAAAACTACGAAGTGAATTGGTTAGTTGTGAAAATATAGTTGTAATATTGAAGAAACAATTAGAAGACTTTGAGAAACTAAGAAAAGTAACCATTTCCTTGAAAACTCTACTCGAAGAAGAAAGAAGAATAGGAGAAGTAAGGAATGTCCAAATGAAGAAGAAAGAAGAAGATTGTGAGAAACTTGAACAATAAGTTGTCTCATTGAGGAAGAGTTTAAGAAACTCTCAAGTGCCAAAAGACTTAACACATCTTGGATGCATGGGTGAAACTTCATACAAAGAAGATGAAAATACCAACAAGAAGGTTGAAGAAAGAGCTACACAGATAGTTGATGAGAAGTGGACCAGGATACCAGAAAGAAGGAATGATTACAAAAGAGATGAATATCCAATAAGACCTCCTACCTTCAGGAATCAAAGAAGCTTCAATCAATATGAAGGAAACTATAGAAGAGTAGATCATGAACCTAGATGGACTACATCACAAAGAAGGTCACTTACTCCCAGGTATCAAATTTTTTTTCTTGGTCATTATTATACTTGCAAAAAATTTGGACATAAGGAAATTAATTGCAGAATCAATGAAAGGAACAAATATGCAAGAAACATGAATGGTGTAAATAGAAGATATGGAAATAATCATGGATTTGTCAACATAAGTTATAATTCATTTTCCCCGTTGATGGACAAAAATATTGCATGCTACAAATGTAATTATCTTGGTCACAAATCACGAGATTATAGACATATGAATGAAGATGTCCCTATGCCAACCACAATATGGAGAAGGAAAGATATTCCAAACAATGAAGATTGTCGAATAGCATTGACCGCTGAAAAATGTAAAGAAGAAGATGAATGGTACATAGACAGTGGATGTTCTTCACACATGACCAGGGATCAAGACAAATTCATTAGCTTGAAGAGAAAGGTAAAAACGACAAAGGCCAAAGGTGTTTGGAGAAAACGATTTATGAATTAAGACTCTTGCTAACTCAATGAGGAAATTGGAATTTATGAACTAGGGAAAATGAGCAAAAGATTTCAAACTTTTAGAATAAGCATGCTAAAGGCACTTAAAATTTCCATAAAAAATGAGTGCTAACATCTACTACTGCATTTCTAAGTGGCCTTATCATGGGCTGACTCAAAAGAAATATACACAATGAACATTTCTAAGCATCTTTATTAATTCTATTGTTTTTCCATATTTTCTATTTACAACACAATGGTGAGGCTCCACTTGGTCCTAGTGTTCGAGCCTAAGCTCTGATACCATATATAACACCTAACTAGGATTTTAGGAAATTTGTCACTCATTAAATACATGATTTCATTTATTTTCATTTCCACAACTCTTCTACATTTGCTCAATGATAAATCTAAATAACATGATGAAATATGTAATAGGTTAACTCTAAGATTTAGAACTTAAAACAAAAGTATATAAAAATAACAATAACAAAATACCACCGAAAAATACATCCTCCTTAGTTTGTTGAAGCTCATCATTGTAATGTAGTCCTGGGTGCTTCCAAGCATTATTTTCCCGCTTTCCTAGAGTGAAACAATGGAATCCTCCCAGCCAACTAGGAGTCTAGCCGACTTCCTAGCTCCAAGAAACCTTTCAGTTTCATGGCCCTCCAAGCTCGTGACTCCAAGAACAACAAATCACAAATTATCAAAGAAAACTATCACAAGAATTATATCTTCCAAGAATTTCACAACCTCTCATCATGCTCAAACCTCTCCATCCTCCCTTCCTCACTACTTCTTCTCCCTATTTATCAAGTTTCTATACAAACTTCCCCAAGTCTCCTCAACCACCCTCATTATTATCCATCAACCTCCCTTATCTAGATTTTTGGGAAAATATTAAAATAAAACTAAAATATATATGACTTGCATTAAACAACAATAAATAAAATGAAAGGTCTTTCTTCTCATGCTAGCTAATAAATGTAATTTGACAATTTTCCCCAAAATGTACATAACACCCCACCATGCTTATTTAATTCATCATACCCACCATATATCAAAGTCAAGAAGGAATTTAATGCTTCTACATATTTTGCATGCAATATAATTTGCATATTCAATAAAAATTCAATTAAATAGTTAATAATTTTCTTTAATTAATTAATATGTTAACTAATTGTACTAGTGTACATGGGTAGGGTATGTGTGCATTGCTAGAAGACACATATCTCATGTATGTATTAATGATAAAAATTCATTGCCTCTAGTGCATAGTTCCTATATGATCACCAAGACATGTAGGAAAATAGATCAAGTAATGCATCATTTAATAATCTTAACGATTAAAATTACACCAACTCATCTATAACTCATTATCACACTTAAAATATCAATTGGAAATGAAAGAGGGTTTTAAACATGGTAGGAACCAAGTGAGTAAACAACAGTGGCACCTCTAATCCTCAATCAATATTCTCAACTAACATTGAAGCCTCCTTCCTTCCTAACCTACTTCCATCTTCTATTCTATCCTTTCTTTTGTTGGACTAAGATGGAGCGTCAACTATATTTACCTAACTCCACATAGAACCCGTAAGCGGAAGTGTCATACATCTCGACCAAGCTTCCCCAACAGGAAAATAGAAGTCGTCATCACACGTCTAGGGGAGTGTGACTTCACACATCCCTCCCACAACTCTAGGTTTCAGAGGATAAACAATGGGCAATACCTCCACCCCTCCTTATAGAACTAGGGTCAACACCCTACATCAATCCCTATTGTGCAACTACTGTTCTTAGAGTCATGTCATCAAATAACCACTCTGGGCAAGTTGTGCATCCTTTCAAAACCACACTTACCACAGATCATAGCAATAGTTGAAACAATAAATTAAATCATAAGTACAACTTATAGAATACACTATCTTTTGTATGTCAAAAACATCCAAATTACGTCAACACTACAGTCATTTGGTCATTACATAACTTGTCAACCTGCATCTTAGTTCACCAATACTCATATCCATGTATATACATCATAATTTCATATAAGAATCCATATCTATATTGACATTCAATTAAGAAATGTATGTTTATTTTTATCATGCCTTGCATATCTTACGCTTCACAACATAACTTAAATTGGTATCCATGTACCAAAATTCCACATTTAAATTTACATGTTTAACCAAATCACATCATCATCATCATCACAAACATATAACAACAAAATATAATATTGTGCAACTCAAAAATAAGTCTAGACGTACATCTTTCACATGTCTATATTAGTTTCATCGAGTCCAAATAGTTACTAAGAAATGACTTACTATAATGAGAAAAATGGAAGTTATAATTGTCTAATTCCAAAATATGGGATGTTACATTTTGTTTAGTAAAATAGGGCTATATTATTGAGTTTCTTATGGAGTACATTGATTCTTTAAACAAGGATGAAAGAAAGTTCACAGAAGGTTCGAGAAAACTAATATTAGAAGACATTCCACTATGGATAAAGATGTTGTTCATGGAGAAAGGGATGATGCTCATGGAGCCCAATAGAATGGGTGAGTAAATGCCCCTAGCACTCGGGGGGTTGCAAGGACAGAGGAAAGTGAGAGAGGAAATGGATTCGTTGAGTAGGATCCAAAAATTATGGAGATGAGGTGAGGAATGGAATGGACCCAGAGGAGAAAAGGAGAAAAAGAGACGAGAGATATGAAAGAAGAGTTGAGCTAAGAATTAAAGCTGAGTAGAGAAGTAGAAAAGAGTTAGCCATGGGTGCGCAATGAAGGGTCGGGCCTAGGATGAAGAGAAAAGAAATTGTACTAGTTGCTAGTGCAGAAGAGTATGTTGTGTTAGAGAGGAGAATAGATGAAGATAGTCTTGTGAATAGGTGTGGCATTAAGGATAGGGTTACCACAAAATATACTAGTAACCAAAGCAGTAGTGGTATTAGCATTAAGGGCCTAGGTGATCAAATCCACACCCCTTGTTTGATGTGGGGTGTTGCAACCTTAGAGGAAGATTAAGTATAGAACAATGGTGCACTAATAAGAGAAAAATATGGAGTGTGGAGTGGTGGTGCATTGTTAGGAGAGGAATATGGAGCAAAGAGTATTGGTGTGCATATATCAGAGGAAGACAAAGGATCCTGTAGTGGTGGGGGAGAAAACATAACAATAGTATATGGTATTGCATGGATGAAAGTAGGAAATTATTTGGGTCCCTTGACAAAAAATGTTAGAAGGAGATGGACATACCCCCAATTTGAACCACCCCCTGGTTCATTTTTAATCAAGAGGAAATAAAAATAGATAGTGAAGCGATTCAAGTTGGAGAAGGAGTGGAAGAAGGAAGAAAAGAAGAGACTAGTGAAGAAGAAGGCGAAGCCAATGAAACTTCACCTAGTAGAGTATCAATATCAGAAATTTTGACAACCAATAGTCAGAGTAACAGATTTGGTTGAAGAGTGACAATGGAAAATCAGGATAGCACCCTGAGGTTACCCATGTTCCATGGAATGAGTAAGAATTATGAAGAACAACATTGGTTCATGTGTGAAGCAATCTGGTCTATGAAGGGTATCACATATGAAGAAAAAAATATCGTGTATTTAGATACCATATTCAGGGGTAGAGCCTTGATGTGGTATATGAAGTACAAGGCCATTGTGTCGATGAGACAAATGAGGTCCGTAGTGGATACTAAGACATATATTAATTAGGGAATTCCAAAAGATTAAATTAGAATCTCAATGTATCACAAAGATAAAGGACATCAAACAAAAGGAAGGAGATATTGTGTGGGATTATGACCATTGATTTAATATTTGATTGGATAGGATGATGTTCCAAATCTAGGACATGTATCAAAGAGAGTGATTTATTGTGGGGTTACTTCCCCATATTTGATTTCTACTCACCCAGCAAAAGGTGATGAATCAAGTGGAGGTGATAGAAATTTTAATGCACCTAGAAGCTATGCCAGGAGGGGTAGAGATGTCAATAGGATTAGTGTAGGTGTATTCACAAATGAACAAATTGACGATACAATTGAAAGATATGTCCAATATGAAGGTCACACATGAGAATGTATTGTCTACCACCTATCGCTTAGAGGGGAATCACAAGGATGAATTCCATGTACTTCCAAATTATGTGGCGATAGTCGCACCAAGTCTATTTCCATCTATACAGACGAGATAGTGTGATATATGTTGACAATGGGTCCATGTACCACCCTACTTCCCAAATTTATAGAAGTACCAAATGATGAACCATACTCCATTCTGTGAGTTCTGTAAATCCCCATGATTTCAATAAATTCCACTCACTCTATTTGATACAAGATAATACCTACGACACATTCAGAGTATAAAAAGAGAAAAAGGGTGGTCCCCAAGGTGGATACCAAGGTGGTCCCCAAGGTGGATATGGGAATGGTTGTGGTAAAGGATATTGTAGAGGGGGAGGTAGACCCCCCAATTGTTTCAATTGTGGAGAAATCATTCATGTATTAAGGTTTTTTACCAAACAACGTGTACTTTTTACATACTTCTATAGTCCTGAGAATGTCACCAAAGATTACCCTGACTTGTTGAAAAAGTGGGAAGGATAGAAGGCCAATTGCCGCATGGTGCCTGTGGATCCACACAAGAATAAGAAGAAGAATGAGTAGGTTGATGTTTGAGTAATAACCTAAGGAGGAGTGACAACAAAAGAAAACTTTGAGCATGGTGGAGGCTTAGGTTAGAAGTCAGAAGGAAGTATAAGAAAGGTAGAACATCCTTCTCCATACCCCCAAAGTTTGATGCCTCCCAACAAAATCAATTCCTACATGATGCACATAGAGTGTTGGAAGAATAAATAATGCACAAGGAGGCTCAGATACGAGAAGAAGTGTAGAGAATGACACAAAGGTTTCTAGAGGAAGCTCGGATCTACAAAGATGTACAGCAGGTGATCCAAAGGTCATTAGAAGAGGCTCGTGATTTTGAATAATTACATCTTGCGATGTGAAAATGTTTGGAGGAAGCTCACATGTGAGAAGAAATAAAGAGTGCAACACAATAGTCATTAGAAGAAGCTTGTAGATAGAATTAGCTACGACATGTTGAGAAGAAAATACATGAAGATATTCTTGGAGGCCACAATGTAGGAAAGGATATCATGTGAAAGGATTTGTGCACAAGGATTTGGTGGTCCTCCCTTTTTGTAGATGCCAAGGACTATTGCAAATGTTGTGATGTGTGTCATTGGATTGGAAATGATTGTAAGAGAGATGAGATTCCCTTGTTTCTTGTGATCGTGATATAGCCATTCGAAAAATGGGTAATGGATTTTGTGGATCCCATCAATCCACCCACTCATCACAAAGGGGAATGATACATTATTATAATGACTAAATACCTAACTAAACGGGTCGAATCCACATCTATCAAATATTGTACAACAAAAACAATGATGCACATCATTTTTAAGAATATCATCACTAGATTTGGTTGTCCAAGGGTGATGATGAGAGGACAGGGGTTGCATTTTATGAATGAGGCCATTCAACTCCTCAATCAAGAGTTCATGATGCATCACTAGAAGAGCACTCCCTATCACCCTCAATCTAATGGTACAGTTGAAACTTTTAATACAATTTTAGAGCATGATTTAACCAAAGTTTTTCAATGTGAAATGTGATGTCTGGGATCAATGGATCCAAAAAATATTATGGTATTATCGAAAAAAATGAAAAAGGATGACAAATCACACACTGTTCATATTGGTCTTTGGAAAAAAAGTTATCATGCCACTAGAATTTGTTATTCCTAGCCTCTGGGTCTCCCTTGCAACATAGATGAAAGATGACCAGTCTCTTCAACACAGGTTATATGAGATCATGGAAATATAGGGGGATCAAATGATGGAAGGACTCATCTATGTTGTGGAAAAATAAAGGAAGAAGGAATGGAACGATCGTAACATCTGCCAGAAAATTCTCCAGCCTTGATATTTAGTATTATTATATGATATAAAATATTTACAACATCTTGGTAAGCTACACATGTTATTGTTGGGTCCTTTCCATTTATACGAAATCAGTGAAACAAGTGCTACCAAAATGACAACCTTGCAAGGATAACTACTCAAGGGAATCATTAATGGAAGTAGGTTGAAGGTGTGTTATGGCCTACGTGAGTCAACTGTAATTTAGCTCCCTCTCTCAGCTTTGAATGTTGGTAGAGTAGATTTAGTGTAAAATGTATAACTGGCAGAACATCTCATAGTAAAAATAATTTACCCTTTAGACAAAGCAACATTCACATAATTCACGTACGTGGACTCGATAGATTGATTTTTTTTTGCAAATTCTCTAGATTTCCAAATCAGGATAATATGTTTACACAAGTACAAGGTATTGGCCATTATTTCCAATTCATGCATGCCTCAGAGGATTTTCCCAGCGATTCATTTCATTTAAATGGAAACCAATCTAATTTCACCAATTCACACATGCCATAGGTACATAGTTAGCTATTCCATTCCAATCCCTAATAAGCATCACCAGTACAGAGGATCTGACAATTGATATCCCCATGTATCATGATTCACTGCCACTTTCTACTTATTCTCCAAGAAAATCGCCTGTCATATGTCTCTTTCACCCCAACTTCTCATTTCAACCATTCCCCACTCTATACATACCAGCCCACCTTATGTTATTGATGGAGTAATTATCCACACCCTATTCCCTCCCACCCCTGCCTGTGACTTCCTCCATCATTCATTTGGTATTTCCCCCAATTCACCTCGTTGTATCAAATTTTTGTATCTCTCTTTCTAACTTCCTCATCATGGTGTGGCTTAGCATTATTTCCATATGATGTTATTTATAGTTCGGTTGAGAAACTCAACAACCTACACTTTATTTTTCACAAATATTGCGAGTATGTCACAGACTAATTGGTAGAGGTCCTTCCCCCTTCTTTCCTAGAAAGAATCGGCTCAGTGCCACACAGTTCCCTAAAATGTGTTTCTTATTTGAAGTTGTTAAACAACTATATCAACCCAACATTGGTTGAATAGTCTCCATGCATCATCACCTTTATTGACAGGAAGAGACCCTACTCTCTGATTCGCCAGAATCCCTACTCTCTGATTCACTAGAATCCCCACTCTCATATATCTCCATGGATCATCCTCCAACAACAAAAATCCCAAGGAAATCCATTTAATCCATATTATTTGTTGGGTTCCCGAATTTCCCCCATATCCATAGATTATCAACCCTCTAGAAGTAGAAAGGTCAAGGCTACTAGCTTATTATGGTCCTCCCAGAACAAAAAAACAAGATGAGAATGATGCTCTGATGCAAGAGCATCAATCCAACTCAGCCTAAGCACCAACCAACCATCACATTCAGTGTGCATGCATGAGGGAGATAGGCAAAGCCCTCTCATTTTTCAAATTTTTAAAATCCGATCCCATTTGGGGATTCGTGTTGTAAGGATCTTAATGCCAAGCCGCATCTTTTTTCAGATAACAGTTGAGGTTTCCTTAACTGGTAACCTACAACAAGCCTAGGTCATATTCAGACTTGGAAACTCCTTTTAGGTAATGGAGCCGTTCTATGAGAGCAATAGCTTAGAAACTGTGAGGTGGAGGATAATCTCGTGAGAGAGCCCTCTTTGTAATTAGAGAAAATTAGGAGAGTTAGAGTTAGAGTTTCTAGGAAGTTAGAGAGGAAGGGATGTCAAGAAGAGAGGTCACAAAAGAGACAGAGCTGAGACTTGTTACAGTCTAGCCATTGTAAACTCATTTGTACAGACATACAGACTAATAGAAAAGCAGTTTTTCCTGCATAACTGTGTGTTTTGGTTTTTACATGTTTTATGCATTTTCTGTTTTGAATGCATAACTGTTGGTTGTGGAGCCTGATTATCTTCCTGATTCAGAGGTCCTTGATTTCAACCGTGTTTATACCCCATGAAGTATTTACACCCCAAAAGTATGTACACTCTTCCATGCGGGGGAGTGCAGAGGGGGGTACCCCCTCTGCGGGGTCCGGTGGGGCTATCCCCCCGACTGGGGGGTCTGGGGGAAAGAGGGGATTCGGGGGTGAAGCCCCCGAAGAAAAAATTGCCTTGTAAAAGTATATTGTAGTTTCATTGTAAATTTGGACCGTTCATTATAAGGTCGCAGATCTAACGGTAGAGATTATGTTAGGGTTTTTTTCCCTAGAAGGAAACCCTCTTTTATGAGGGAAATGTATCGCGGCTATGGATGATGGTGAGTATTGTATTCTGAGAGAGGAGACTGTGAGAGAAAGAAGAGGAAGTTACAATATGTTTTGTTGTAGGTTGTATCCCTTCATTTGTTGGATAATAATAAAGGAAGGACTTGGCAATTTCTCTGGTGGACGTAGCCCACACTGAGTGAACCACGTAAATCTGTGTCTCTCTTGTATTGTGTGTCTTCTGTGTTTTGTTTCTGCATTTGTTTTATTTTATTGCTCTGTAGTCCTGTTTTTCTAACAACTGGTATCAGAGCATAAGGTAACTCGCAGGAAAAGAGGGTTCTTGGTTCGAGTGGGAGAAATGTCGGAAGATGGAAAGTTTAGGGTCGAGAAATTTAACGGCCAAAACTACCAGTTATGGAAGATGCAGATGGAAGAATATTTATATCAGAAGGATCTATTCCTACCATTGAGCAGAGTAGCAAAGAAGCCGGTGGCCATGAAGGACGAAGAATGGGAGATTCTTGATAGAAAGGCTCTAGGAACGATACGGCTGAGCCTGGCAGCGTCGGTGGCTTTCAATATTTCAAAAGAAAAGACAATGAAGGGTTTGATGGACGCATTGGCCAAATTGTATGAAAAACCCTCGGTGTCCAATAAGGTATTTCTAAT
>ML779672.1:519418-593464 GCA_009831015.1 Picea engelmannii
AGCGGTACAAGGCTAGACTTGTTGTAAAGGGGTTTGCACAAAAGAAAGGTATAGATTTTGATGAAATATTTTCTCTTGTTGTTAAAATGAATTCAATTAGGACTATTTTAAGTCTTGTGGTAGTAGAATATTTGCATCTTGAATAGTTAGATGTAAAAACAACTTTTCTCCATGGGGATTTGGAGGAAGATATTTATATGCAACAGCCACAGGGGTATGAGGTCAAAGGGAAGGAGAATTTGGTATGTAGGTTGAATAAGAGATTGTATGGCCTAAAGCAAGCTCCAAGGCAGTGGTATTTGAATTTTGACAGGTTTATGACAAAACAGGGTTATAGTAGATGTCATTCTGATCACTGTGTTTATTTTAAAAAGCTAGAAAATGGAAGCTATATTATCTTGCTATTGTATGTAGATGACATGCTTGTTGCAAGGTCTAATATGCAGGATATAAATGTGCTCAAGAAGAAATTATCCAATTCATTTGCGATGAAGGATTTGGTTKCTGCAAAGAAACTCCTTGGTATGAGAATAACAAGAGACAGGAAAAATTGCAAACTGACATTGTCTCAGGGTGAGTACACAGAAAAGGTGTTGGAGAGGTTAGAATGCAGGATGCAAAACAAGTTAGTACACCTTTGGCCAGCCATTTCAAATTAACTAAGGAAATGTGTCCCAAGACATAGGAAGAGATAGAATACATGTCCAGGGTCCCTTATTCATCAGCAGTTGGCACCTTGATGTACGCAATGGTTTGCACAAGACCAGATATTGCACATGCAGTGGGAGTTATGAGCAGGTATATGAACAATCCAGGTAAAGAACATTGGGAGGTAGTAAAGTGGATTCTCAGGTATTTGAGAGGTACTACTACACATGCATTATGTTTTGGAGGTTTAGACACCTTTCTACAGGGATACGTTGATTCATATATGGCAGGTGATAAAGACCGCAGGAGGAGCACCACAGGGTATGTTTTTACTATAGGTGGAACAATAGTAAGTTGGATTTTGAAACTGCAAAAGGTTGTTGCACTTTCAACAATAGAGGCAGAGTATGTTGCTGCTACAGAGGCTAGTAAGGATATGATTTGGTTACAAAGGTTTATGGAGGAATTGGGAAAGAAGCAAGAGAACAACAGGTTGTACTGTGATAGTCAGAGTGCCATTCACCTTGCAAAGAAATCAACCTTCCATTTGAAGACTAAGCATATACAATTGAGGTACCACTTCATACGATCCACCTTAGAAGATGGAAAATTGAAGATGGAAAAGATACACACTAGCTAGAATCCTGCAGACATGTTAACAAAGGGAGTAACCAGGGAGAAACTGAGTTCTTTCTTAGTTTCAGTTGGTCTTCAAGAATGAAGATGAAGATGAGAAATTTTCCAGGTCCAAGAAGGTTCAGAGTCCATCATATACATCATCGGTGGAGTTGTTGAGATCAATCTCCAAGTGGGAGATTGTTGGTTGTGGAGCCTGATTATCTTCCTGATTCAGAGGTCCTTGATTTTAGCCGTGTTTATACCCCATGAAGTATTTACTCCCCAGAAGTATGTACACTCTTCCATGCGGGGGAGTGCAGAGGGGGGGTACCCCCTCTGCGGGGTCTGGGGGCAGCATCCCCCGAAGCAAAAATTGCCTTGTAAAAGTATATTGTAATTTCATTGTAAATCTGGACTGTTCATTATAAGGTCACAGATCTAACGGTAGAGATTATGTTAGGGTTTTTTGCCCTAGAAGGCAACCCTCTTTTATGAGGGAATTGTATCGCGGCTATGGATGATGGTGAATATTGTATTCTGAGAGAGGAGACTGTGAGAGAAAGAAGAGGAAGTTACAACGGGTTTTGCTGTAGGTTGTATCCCTTCATTTGCTGGATAATAATAAAGGAAGGACCTGGCAATTTTTCTGGTGGACATATCCCACACTGGGTGAACCATGTAAATATGTGTCTCTCTTGTATTGTGTGTCTTATGTGTTTTGTTTCTGCATTTGTTTTATTTTATTGCTCCGCGGTCCTATTTTTCTAACAATAACTAGTGAAGCATTTGCAGAAGTTCGATTTCTTCCTGTCGTTGAGTTTTCGAGTGCAATGAGTGCATAGAAGTCTGTAAGGTGTGCATTGACAGAGGCGAGACAACCTCAGGAGAGCTCATGAGGGATAGTGTTGGACCTTCACCAACATAAGTACAAGGAGTGCACAGGAAGGAACTCTACTTCGAGTTCAGGGAAGACGGAACCACTAAAGGTTCTATGGAAGCTCTGCTAGGAGGGCTTGAGAAAATGCACAAGGTGCATTGAGGAGAACTTTATTTCGAGTTCGACGAGGAGACAAAACTACTGGAGGTTTTGTGGAATCTCTATGAGGCAGGCATTGAGAAAGTGCAAAGAGTGCACAAAAGAACTCTATTTTGAGTTCAGAGAGAAGAAGTGTCGAGGAGAGACACTTACAGAGTTGTTGAATACTCTGTTTTCTCAGCAAGGAGTGCTTGAGCAGGAAGTTGCCAAGAGGGCACCCATCTCCATTTGAAGGAGAAGACAAGGACTGAGTCCCTTAGAGATTCAAGTTCTAAAGCTCTGCAAGGAGTGCATTGAGAAAGGACATCACTAGAAGTGTGCGAGAGTGGACTTATTCTAGGTCCATAAGATCAGAAGAGAAAGCACAGGAAGAATGTGCATAGAGAAAATCATGGAAGGCCAAAACCTTTAAGCGTCGAGGATCTTCCAAGGAAAAGGAAGAAGCACAAATCTCAGGAGGAGAGGGATACAACTGCCATGAGATCTTGTACTGAGAACCGAAAACCATCAGATCCAGAGGAAAGCACACAGAGTTTAACCTCCAGGAGGTGTGCACAGTAGAGCAGCAGAAACGAATGGTGGAGACACTTCGTAGAGAAGTGCTGAAATTTCGACAACCATCAGATCAGGCATTGAATCTTGGCATTTCAGAGTTCAGAGTTTGGAGTAGACAGAGGTGTGGAACCGCTTGTATCACAAACTTTTGGTTCGCAAAATCCCAAAAATGCACGGATGAAATTCAACATTTCAGAGTTCAGGACTTGGAGCAGCAAGGAGTCATGGAGTCACTGCATTGCAAACTCTCGATTCGTGAAATCCTGAAGGAATAAAGACCATTGGATCTGGAGCACAGTGGCCTGAGAGCCGCTGGATCAAAGGAAATAAAGAGAGATCTAAACCGTCATATATAGCACCGAGGACCATGAGCCGTTGGATCTAGAGAAGGTGTGCGAGGTATAGACTCTCGTCTCAGTAGAAGGGGAGGAGCCTTTCGACTTCACGATCCGAAAAGTCCTGAAGAGATCAGAACCTTCCATTGGGGAGGAAATGTGTCGAATATCAAAGCCTATTGACATTTCAGACACCAGAAGTTCAAGGGGAAAGATTCGTGAAACAAGAATTCCCGACTCACGAAATCCCAAAAAGATCGAAACCATCCATCTTGGAGGACAAGTGGCAGAGATCCAGAGGTACCGGGAGTTTAGGTACTGGGAGATCGAGGAGGAAAGAGTCATGAGACAAGAAGTCCTGATTCCCAAAATCTCGAAAGGAGAAATCACGATCGAACGAGGACTGTCCATTCAGGCTGATCTGGATCATTGATTTTCTAGGGGAGATTTCGGCATTTCAGACACCGGGAGTCCGAAGGACCAAGAGTCATCGCAGCTGGAGTCATGAAGTCCTGAATAGTGAAGTCCCAAAAATCTCTCGGAGGAATAGCACCAGGTCAGGGGACCGACCGTATGAGAAGCGACCTAAAGGATTAGCCAAGGAGCCGTTAGGCCTATTTCGGGTTTCGGCATATTGGGAGACAAAGAACTAACATAGTGCTTTCATCATGATTCCCTGAATCGTGAAAAGTCGATAAGCGCTTTGGCATAAAGTGCATGGTCATGGGACGTGGTCACATAGATGGAGGCTAAGTCCTTTTTGGCGTTTCGGCAACTGGAATTTGGAAAGGCAAGGAGTCTGGGAGACTTGTATACAGGAGTCCAGAAACCCCGAAACGTGAAAGGCTGAAGTGTGTTGATCGCAGAACAAAGAGGAGCACCGAAATATGGGTGCACGTGTAGGTTGTTCTCAAATTCTTGTGCCAGGACAAAAGGAGACTTGTGGATTCGATTCAAGGGGGTTCCAGAAGGAGCCCGAAGAGCCATTTCGGATTAGAAGAACATCTATCCAGAGACCAGGAGGTCAGCAGAACCCTGCTGAGGTAGGGGCACTACGTCATGTGTCATCAGAGCTGAACTTTGTCTGCAGATCATTGGAAAAACAAAGACGATGAAGGAGAAATTATGATGACAACAGGTGAAATCAGAAGCTGAAGTTCACTTGTAGATAGCAGGTGAAAGAAATAGAGTGTTGATTCTCTGTGACGATTGTTACAAGGTGTGCAACAGTCAATAGACAGTCAGGAGGACTGTAAGGGGATGTTGTAAATGCTCTTAGTTGCAGAGTGATAGCAACAAGTTTGCCAGGAGGGCAGAGAGGAGGAAGAAAATGACCACTGAAGACCATGAGCATGGTGGAGGAGGAGACCACCAGTAGATGAGTAAGGTAGATATTGGAAAAGAACTTGCTAAGATGAGAGCGAGGATGGAAGAGATGACATTGTGGCAGTAGTAGAATTCAAAGGCATGATGGGTATATAAATGGCCCATGAAAACAAAGGTGAAGTGGCCTGTTCAAAATTTGTTGGCCAGGAAACAACAACAAAAGTTGAGGAAGTGGCTGAGGTGTGTTGAAAACCTCAGTGACACAGATCTGGTTTGCATCTGTGAGCCAAAATTTGGAGAAAACCTCAGTGATGAGGAGGAGAGATTAGATTCAGATCTCATAAACTGCCAGGAGGGCAGAGATGAATTTTCCAATTGCCAGGTGGGCAATGAAATGAGGTCATTGGAGGATCTCATAGACTGTTAGGAGGACAGTAGGGGAAGTTCACATTGCCAGGTGAGAAATGGTATGAGATTGGTTGAAGATCTCGTAAACTGCCAAGTGGGCAACAGTGAACTTTCAAGTTGCCAGGTGGGCAATGGGAAGAGATCAGCAGAAGGTCTCGCATAATGCTAAGAGGGCAGTAGTGAAAGTTCATATTTCCAAGTGTGCAATGAGATGGGATCACTGGATATCATAGACTGCCATGTGGGTAGCAGACAATTCCCAAATTGCCAGGTTGGCAGGGGAACAAAAGTGAGACTGTCTAAAAGTCTCAGGGATTCAACAATGAGTTCATGTCAGCAAGGAGTGTTGATGGAGATGGGATCAAATGATATCATAGAGTGCCAGGTGGGTAGCAGAAAACTCCCATACTGCCAGGTGGGTAGCAGAGAACTCCCATACTGCCAGGTGGGAAAGGGAGAGAATATGAACTTAGAAGAGAGTTCGGGTCAGCAAGGAGTGATGACAGGAGAAGATCAGAAGAGCATTCTGATCATTGGAGGAATTGAGATATTCCTACCAAGAAGCCCAGTGGAGGTAAGAGAATGTGTTGCAGAGACAACAATAGAAAAGGGACAACCAACAAATATTTTCATGGAGTAAGAAGTGGAGAAGACACTGATGTTTTCCCAAGGAGAAGAAGAAGAGCATTCATAAGAATGGCTCAAATTTTTCAGCCAGGAAGCTGAAACAGAGAATACTGCAGCATTGGAGCTTGAAGTAGAAGAAGAAGAAGCAGAGGAGGAAGTAGACATCATAGGTTTTTCTGATCTGTGTGAAGAATTGGAAGCTCTGGAGAGAAGGGTGATGGTGCAAATCCTGCACATCCAATAGGTCAAGTTGGAGGTAGATGAAGGAGCATACCAACCCCAGGAGCAATTGGACAAGGTGATAGATGACATTAGAAAGCTGATGTTGAAGTCAGCACAAGAAGCGGTCAGTGAGGTGAAGATGAGCAGAGGAGAACCTGCAAGAGAAGCAGGGCAGTAACGACAACAACATCAAAGCAGAGGAGCAGATGAACAACTCCAAATAACAGTTTGGGATCCAGGTGGATTTCAACACTGGAGAAGAGGAACTCATGATCAGGAGATCATGATTTTTCGAGCTGAGGAGTATGATGCAGGAGCATCAATCTAGCTCAGCCTAAGCACCATCCAACCAACACATTCAGTGTGCATGCATGAGGGAGAGAGGCAAAGCCCTCTCATTTTTCAAATTTTTGAAATCCGATCCCATTTGGGGATTCATGTTGTAAGGCTCTTAATGCCAAGCTGCATCTTTTTTCAGATAGTGGTTGAGGTTTCCTTAACTGGTAACCTGCAGTAAGTCCAGGTCATAGTCATACCTGGACACTCCTTTTATGTAATGGAGCTGCTCTGTGAAAGCGATAGCTCAGAAACAATGAGGTGGAGGATAAGCTCGTGAGAGAGCCCTCTTTGTAATTAGAGAAAATTAGGAGAGTTAGAGTTAGAGTCTCTAGGAAGTTAGAGAGGAAGGGATATTAAGAAGAGAGGTCGTAAGAGAGACAGAGCTGAGACTTGTTACAGTCCAACCATTGTAAACTCATTTCTATAGACATAAAGACTAATAGAAAAGCAGTTTTTCCTGCATAACTGTGTGTTTTGGTGTTTACATGTTTTATGCATTTTCTGTTTTGAATGCATAACTGGTGAAGCATTTGCATAAGTTTGATTTCTTCCTGTCATTGAGTTTCCAAGTGAAAGGAGTGCACATAAGTCTGCAAGGTGTGTGTTGACAGAGGCGAGACAGCCTCAGGAAAGATCAAGAGGGATAGTGTTGGACCTTCACCAGCAGAAGTGCAAGGAGTGCATAGGAAGGAACTCTATTTCGAGTTCAGGGAGGATGGAACCATTGAAGTTTCTGTGGAATCTCTACCAGGCGGGCTTGAGAAAATGCACAAGGTGCATTGAGGAGAACTTTGTTTCAAGTTCGATGAGGAGACAGAACTACTGAAGGTTCTGTGGAAGCTCTGTCAGGCAGGCATTGAGCAAGTGCACAGAAGAAGTCTATTTTGAGTTCAGAGAGAAGAAGTGTCGAGGAGAGACACTTACAAAGTTATTGAATACTCTATTTTCTCAGCAAGGAGTGCTTAAGCAGGAAGTTGCCAAGAGGGTACCCATCTCCATTTGAAGGAGAAGATAAGGACTAAGTCCCTTAGAGATTCAAGTTTTAAAGCTATGAAAGGATTGCATCGAGCAAGGACAACACCAGGAGTGTGCAAGAGTGGACTTATTCTAGGTCCATAAGATCAGAAGAGAAAGCGTAGGAAGAACGCACACAGAGAAAATTATGGAAGGCCAAAACCTTCAAGCATCGGTTATCTTCTAAGGAAAAGGAAGAAGTGCAAATCTCAGGAGGAGAGGGCTACAACTTCTGTCTAAATTTGTGCGGAGAACCAACAACCGTCAGATTCGGAGGAAAGCACATGGAGTTTAACCTCCCGGAGGTGTGCGCAGGAGAGCAACAGAAATAGATGGTAGAGACACTTCGTAGAGAAGTGATGAAATCCTGACAACCATCGGATTAGGTGTTGAATCTAGACATTTCAGAGTTCGGGGTTTGGAACGGAAAGAGGTGTGGAACTGCTTGCATTGCGAACTTCTGGTTTGCGAAATCCCAAAAAAGCACAGTTGAAATTCGTCATTTTGGAGTTCAGGACTTGGAGAAGCAAGGAGTCATGGAGTCGTTGCATCACAAACTCCTGATTCGTGAAATCCCAAAGGAATCTAGACCGTTGGATCTATAGCGCAGTGGCCTGATTGCCGCTGGATCGAAGGAAAAGAAGAGAGATCTGAACTGTCAGATCTAGCACCAAGGACCGTGAGCCATCGGATCCAGAGAAGGTGCGTGAGGTGTAAACCCTCATCTCAGCAAAAGGGGAGGAGCCTTTTGAATTCGTGATCTGTGAAGTCTCGAAGAGATCAGAACCATCCATTGGGGAGGACAGGTGTCGAAGATCAAATCCTATCAGTGTTTCGGACACCAGAAGTTCGAGGGGAAAGAGTCATGAGACAAGAAGTCCCGACTTGTGAAATCTCAAAATGATCGGAACTATTTATCCTAGAGGACAGGTGGCAGAGATCTAGAGGTACCAGGAGTTTGGGTACCAAGAGATCGAGGAGGAAGGAGTCGTGGGACAAGAAGTCCTGATTCCCAAAATCACGAAAGGAGACATCTCGATCGAACGAGGACCGTCCGTTCGGGCCGATCTGGACCGTTGATTGTCTAGGGTATATTTCGACATTTCAGACATTGGCAGTCCAAAGGACCAAGAGTCATCGTAGCTAGAGTTGCGAAGTCCCTAAAAGTGCTCGAAGGAATAACGCCAGGTCATGGGACCGGTTGTATGAGAAGCGACCTAAAGGATGAGCCAAGGAGCCGTTAGGCCCTATTTCGGGTTTCGGCATATTGGGAGACAGAGAACCGGTAGAGTGCTTGCATTGCTATTCCATGAATCGTGAAAAGACGATAAGCGCTTTGGCGTAAAGTGCATGGTCATAGGACGTGGTCACATAGATGGAGGCTAAGGGCCAATAAAGAGTCTAAGTCCTTTTTGGCATTTCGACAACCAGGAGTTGGAAAGGCAAGGAGTCTGAGAGACTCGTATACAAGAGTCCCAAAACCATGAAATGCGAAAGGCCGAAGTGCATTGATCGTAGAATAGAGAGGAGTGCCAAAAGCTGGGTGTGCATGCAGGTTTTTCTCAAAGGCCTGTGCCAGGACAAAAGTGGACCTGTGGATTTGATTCAAGGGGGTTCCAGCAGGAGCCCGAAGAGCCATTTTGGATTAGAAGAACATCGATCCAGAGACCAGGAGGTCAGCAGAACCCTGTTGAGGTAGGGGTACTGCGTCATGCTCTCTCTATATGAAGCCTAGGTTATTTTTAGTGGTGTTGGTGTTTGATGATTTAATTTAAATATATCCCTCACTCACCTACATAAACACTAGTAAAGGTTTCATTTCAAGCCTCTGGTTGCATGCACTCCAACTCCATGTTTCACCATGGGGTCTGCTCGATTCATTATAAAACCTAGGTTGGGATAAAAATACAACCTGAACATATGATTTTCTCTTACTCATGCCTGTATTCAATCACAACTTCACTTGAAGACCGATGAATTGATCTTACTCCAAATTTCCACATTGATCGTATGAAGTAGTTGGCTCTAGGAAGAGCCAAGTAATAATGGTGGGGGTCTGTTGGCAGCCAAAGTTTTGGGTTCATTTCACACACACGCACTAATGAAGTTTTGTGTTCTCATTGTGAGTTTTATGTGAACCTAAGATAATGCGTGAAGAATGACAAGAGGTGCATGTCGAACCAAGTTTTGATATTGCATGAAAATCTTGAAGTCTACAAAGAACGCACTAGTCCGGGTTTTCGATAGTTACATTAGAAATGAAGAATATGCATGCTAGAATCAAGAAAGGAACCAATGGTAAATATTCTCCAATGATTAATGGAAACAATACAAGGGAACACAGATCCTACAAAAGGCGATTCATTGAGGTAATTAATATTTCCCTAATTCATAAAGGCTACCTAGACTGCAGGTAGGTGTCAGAATCATGTGAGGTAGTTTTTTTATAATAAAGAGTAGAGCGGAGAAGAAAGAGACAAAGCTCTTGAGAAGAGAAAGTTGTAAAAGGAAGCAATGATATCATAAATAGAGTTAGATGGTTAGATGGGATCCATTGAGTTGTTGGTATCGAGCTCAGTTTGATATTATTGTAATATTTTAATGCTTTTGAATATAATTATGAGTTTGTCATATGTCTAAAGTCTTAAAAGGATGTGCATTGTGCATTATGTGGTATTTCTAAGAAGCTATCTAAATAAGATATGAAGCTCTATTGTTTCCGAATATAGTAGTCTTAATGTATACTATATATTTTTGTTGAATGGAATGAAAGGAATAATAAAGATGTGACGGTGCTAATCTATTGTGTGTCTATCATGTGTTATTTGGATATGTGTGTGTATTGTTTTACTTAGTAGCACGGTAAGTCGACATATATGGAGTGTATGAATTCTATCCTGAGTGGATCTTGGTTTGCTTAATCCTTCATCTATATCATAAGACCTTATGGTCTCTATGATCCCCTCTATGTCTCAGGTGAGACCTTCCTTAGCCTTGGCCACATATTGATATGACAATGCTTTGGGGTTTTTGTTTGTCAACTCTAGATGAACCTTGGGTATAAACTCTCAATGTTAAGAAGGACATGCACAAGTGTGGAACAAAAAACCAACACCGTGGAAACCCTCATTTTCAAACCTTCCAAGAGTCTTATTCTTTTTACTTAATTATTTAGTTACTAATACAATATACTACTAAATAGTTTTTAATAATGTATTTTATTTTATTTTATGATATAGTTTTAATTTAAAAAAAGTGATTTAAGGTTTTAAGTTGTTTTTCCAATTTTATGAAATTTTAGTTTTTTGGAAATATTATTCAAATGTTAATTTCTAAATATATTATACATTTGAAAAATATTTGGTTTCATATAGAATTATCCTATGTTATAACTATCCCATATGGTACACTTATACTTGAGTTAAGATCTACACAAATTTGGGTTTAAGTTATGATTCTCTTGTGGACTTGGGTTGTGTCAAACTTGAAAAAACTATCGATAATGTATTCAGTATTTTTTAGAAGTCCTTGAATCCACATGAATATGGTAATATTTTATAATTTCAATCACTTTGGGATTTTTCTAATAAAATTTGTTATTGGGTTGAACTCCTTGACTTATAGTTTGAAAAACAGGCCAATTCTTGGCCCTCAACCAAGTTTTGGAGAACCTTGGTCGTGTTTGACCATTTTTGGGACTTCGACAGGCTGGTCAAAGATGGAGCCCCCAGGCGAAGCGGAGATCGTGGGATCTCGCCCCCTTTTGTGGGATTTTTTTGTTTTAGGGTTTATGTAACGGGTATGGATGTCATCCCATGGGTTTTCCCATGTTTAGCTCCCTTTTGTAATGTATAAATAAGTAGTTAAGCGATGTATGAAAGAGATCGAAGTGGGATTTGTGCAAGATATGTAGGGGATTTTGCTAAGTGCAATTCTTGTATGAGTTGTAAGAAGGCTTTGTGCATATTGTGTGTAGAGAACTTGTTGAACTAAGTGCAAGTGATTGTAAGGAGGCTTTGTGCTTTGACCTACTTGGGGAAGGAGGATCTGGCGAGGTGCACACATATATCCTATCCTATGCATATTTGGCTTTGTGGCTCTATGAATGTAAGAAGATTAGAAGAAGCTAATAAAGAAGAAGAAGAGCTAGTGGACATAGCCCCACACTGAGGTGAACCATGCATATCATGTGTTATGTGCTTTGTGCTATATTGTTCTTGTATTTTCTTAGTGAACTATTATGATAGGTAGATCTATGAATGTTTACTGTTTATGATTTGAATGAATTCTAGATCTATTTTGATGATATCTGTTGAATGGTTAGATGTGCTTAGACCTGGATTAATAGTGCGGTGTTTTGTAACTAGGGTTTTAACCTGCGATGTGAATAAAGGGGTTAAATACTAATGAATGTTATTGACTAAGTGATCTATTAAGTATTGTGATAACATATTTGTGTCCCATCTAGGTTGTATACACTTGAGTCCCCCCCCCTGCCTCTACCTCGGGTGAGACTTCATCTGCTTCGCAGGTGTTGCCGAAAGGGATGGTAGTTAGGGTTTTGTTGGTTTGTTGTTGAAGCGTTGAACTCTGGGTCTTCCCTTGTGCCAGAAAATGGTTCTTTTGTCGATACCTGAAACTGTGATTGTTGGGAACTGAATAAAGGAGAAACCTATGTGCGTAGATATGTTGTTGTGGTGCACAATGGTATACTTGGCTTTTGAAGCTCTGTGCTAAGAAAGGCACTGGATCTGAAGAAAAGAAGTAATATCCTAAAGATTTGTGCTCTGATAAAGGTAAGATAGGTGGAAATTTTTGTTTCCAAAGAATGGATCTAGGTATGTTTGATAGATTTTGTCCTAGTCTGAAAACTAGGGCACAACTAGAAGAGATAAGATTTGATATGAATAGACCTGATAGAAATAGTGAAAGATATGTTATTCCTATGCATAGAAATACATTTTGGACTAACAAGTGGATGTACGATCCTAGAAAGAATTTTTTGTAGGTTCATCACTGTGATCCCAATGCGTAGTATAGGAAAGGTTGGGGATCGTTTAAGAGAAAGAGATGATTGACTCTTTGTTATAGTTGCAGAACACTGAGACATCTTGATAAGGAATGCCCTGGAAGAGGTCCTATTTGTATTTGTTGTAAATTTACCGGACATGAAGTTTTGGACTTCCCTAGAATGATTTCTAAATTTGAAAAGATGAATATGAGACAAGAAAACCATGAGGAAGGTCACGAGACTAAGGAGATGCTAGAACACCAGAAAGAATCAAAGACTATATTATTGTAGATGAAAGAAACACTGAATGATCATAGAGACATTAGTTTACCAGAGATATTAAAAGAGAAGGAGTGCATAGAAACAATAATATGAAACTTCGACATAGACTGTGTATTGGATGAAAACACACAGGTGAACATCATGCCAGAAAGTACTTGGGAAATTTTGGGAAAGCCTGCAATGGTTCCCTCATTGGGAGGAATAATATTGTTTAAAGGAAAGATGATAACCCTATGTGGAAGACTTACTCGTTTACCTATGATTTCTCATGGAGCATCGACTGAAGAATAATTCAAGGTCATTAAGTTTGTTGAGAACAATGCCCCCTTTTCACTTTTTCTAGGATGGAATTGGATGGAGAAAGATCATATCCGAAGGAAAGAAAACGAGGAAGCTATAGAATAGAAAAATAAATAATTAAGGGATTTCATGGCTAGGAGAATAGTGCGCTTAATAGAAGAACAAGATGACAAGTCTAAGAAACTAAGGGCTAGAGAACTAGCTATCGAGGTTGAAAGAACGCAAGAAGGCTTAAAGAACCTATCCATGCAGGAGAGAAGAGCACCTGCCCCTGAAGTAATAAGAGAAGAGGTATTCCACTTAAACCATTTGAAGGACCCTCAATAGTGCGAAGATACTATGCTAATAGAAGATAAGGATAAAAATGGAAAGAGGAAACCAATGACTCAGATCACAGGAAAAAAGGCCAACAATCTCAGCAGAAAGAAAGAAAAGATAGAAAAAATGCATGAGTTTCCAAGAAGACTTCACAAAAAAGTAGGCTTATAGAACTTGAACATCGTCAGAATAGCAGAACAATGCATACTGGCACTTCACCATGGTGAAGCAATATGACTGTTTGAGGCATCCTGACCATTAGAACGATGCTTCAGAATGGTTAGACACATAGTTATTGTTGGAAATATCACCATTGGACCATTGGGACCATGCCATAATAGATGGATTGAGGCATTCCTTCCCATTGGAGGAATCCATTATGATATTGTCTATTTAATCCGTTGAATGTCTCATTGGGGACACTTTTTCAAATTGTGATTATCTTAGTGCAGAGAGAACTGATTTCTATCGCGATGTGCTTATTGAGACCTCGCCACCCATTTTTCTTACCTTGAGTGTTTGTCCTCCTACCCGAGATATATGACCATGAGTGTGTATGTCAGGTGAACGTAGCATAATAGAGAATTCTGTGGCGGATATCCTAATAGACCTTATGGATGAGAAGGTTATGTCCATAGGAGTTCAGGCCTCATCGATAGGAGGATTGCAAGCATCCCCCTTGATTTCACGATGATCCAATTGATCTGGGCTATCCCGAACCACGACAGAGAAAAGAAGCAAGCACCAGGAAGACTTGGTGAACATGAAGCTCATCCCATTGGTATTTCCCGACTACATCCCGCCTTTGGCTGGCATGGTTAGTCGTGATAGTGTTCCAAGATATTTTGAGTACACCCTCATCACTGTGTACCTCCTAAAGGGGATACGCACAGTCGGACCGCAACTACGACTGATCCCTGATATTAATATCAACAACTTTAACCTAGGAGACAAGAATAATTATGTGTTTCTCGCACCTTATAAGTACTTGAAAAAGACAATGAGGAAGAGGTCGAAAATAGTCCCCTAGCCATGGAATAAGGATATCATGAGGTCCACCATTCTCAATGTCATTAAGATACCCCACTTCGGTAGACATCAAGAGGTTAACACGTGTGTTAAACTCCTCCTGTTGTGCTACCATGGAGGTTATCTATGGTTAGACAAGCACGTGAATGTGGATCCGGTGTTGATCCACATGATCACTAGATTAAGAATGTAGGGACTAGACCCTCAAAAATTCTACCCAGGGAAGGCTATAGATTGTGCCCTAGCGCCACAAATAAAGGACACCTACGATGATGTGGATAAGGGGAAGAGGGGATACAAGGTATCCTCCATCCAATATGGCACAATGCGCCTAGCTTTCCAGTTGATCGTTGGTAAGCTCGTCAGTAAGAACATACCAATGCAAGTCACAGGGTTCATCATCATCCTCATAGGAAAGTGCATTGAAGGGATGCAAATGAGCTGGGCGAGCTACCTCGTCAACCAGTTGGAGCAATATTTTTACGAAGCACAGTACCAGGGCTACGAGTTTTAATTTAGCTAGTTGTTGATTCTCATTGCCTTTATTTCTTGGGAGATGCCGGAGGGAGCGATCTTCCATGAAGTCGAGCCATTCAAACTATTGGCCGAGAAGTTCACTACCCTGTGGTATTCAAGCAACATGGAAAAGAAAAGGTAGTCAAATGCGGTGTTCCACACCTATTACTTGCAATTGAAGAGGGCCATTGAATCCTTCCCTCGAATGACACCGAATACACTCCATAGGTTCAAGTCACTTGTGAAGTTTTACGCATACAATAACTTCAGATATATCATTGCACGTAGGGATGAAAACAAGGAAGAGCTGCAGTCCTATTACAAACTAACCGAGGAAGATATGGAGGAAATAAACAAGGAATGGAATACATAATTCCTTGTACCAGTCGAGCAGACAGAGCTCTCTGACCCCGACCTCATCGGAAGTCTTATGGTCACCCAAGAAGAATATGATGGACCGAGCAATGCTAAGAAGACAAATAAGAAGGAAGAAGTGTAGGAAATAAACAATGCATTAGAGGAAACTATGCATGATTCACCTAGAGGAGGAGGAGGTGATGAAGTAAACCAAGAGGAGGAAGGGGAAGAAGATAAGCAGGAAAAGGGTGAACTGACACCACCTAAGGATCCCCTTCTAGAGGCTGAGACATCAAACAAAATAAATGCTTCTTTGAATAAACCATCAGTGCGGAAGAAGTCACGACCCAATAAGCCCCAGTCACAGACTTTTCTCACAGTGGATGATATTGACCTCATCATCGCAGTTGTAAAAGATACTTCAGAGGATATTTTGCAATGAAATGAAGCAAAGAAGGAAACAATGTATGATAGGATCGAGGCAGACCTGAAATTGGTACATCAACCCCTCTATTCGAGTCGCGCAGTGTCTACAACGCCATCGTCATCAGAAGGTATATATGTGGGAGATAAGCATGCCCAAGTATGCAGATTAGCAGATGCGACAGAGGCTTGCCTTCGACGAGTACATGAGGAAAAATAATAGGCCACAGAGGCCTTGAAGAAAACAAAGGGATAATCCCTAGATAAACGTCGGGTTGCACAACTAGGAAAACATGAGCTCTAAGCGAAGTTGGAAGAGGAAAAAGAGAAGATTCAAAGATAAAAAGACGAGCTACTCACGGAGAAGATAGGGGTTAGAGAAGCAATAACTAGAGCACTTCTCTCTGTGTCGAGCCTGACACATATGGAAGAAGAGACAACTGAAAGCCAAGTGGGGAAGCTCATTCAACCCATTCAGTAGCTTCAAGCAAGGGTAGTTGTAATGTTCCACTGGCCAACCACAGGCCGGAGTGCGCCACTCCATATCAACCACTCATGCTCTGACACCAGTTGGTAACATTCCCAATAATCAACTAAGCTATGCCACCTATATTTACTCTTTAAATTGCATGCAACTAAAAGATATACATACAACATTCTTGCGGAAGCTTTAAAGATAAACAACAATTTTCTTTCTGTAACATACAAATTTTATATAGAAATAACAATAACTATAGATATGCAACATTTACAGGAAATTACCCATAAGCACACAAGCAATCATAATCGAATATATGATAAAATCGTAACATATGCATGTAAATAACAAAGTAGCATATAATTTTATCATAAAATTGGTACTTATCGTAGAAAGACTTTCACCAACTGCTTATAGACCGTCCATGAACCTCCCAGCCATAGACTGCATTGTTTATCACTCTCCACAATGAGTCACCCCCAAGTTGGGACTGAATGCCACCCAGGGTAAAGGGTTCTTATCCAGGCTAAGGCTCAAGGAAAATAGGAAAGACTTCATCTCAGGTTCTCACTCAACTAACAGCCTACAACCTCTCATTCCCCACATTCCTACCCCACCCAAGGAAGTGTGCCCCTTCTCTGCTCAACAGTCCCTCGGCTGCCCCACTTCCCTTCCAGGAATTCAACAACAGGTTGGAACAAAAGTCTCAGAGCATTGTAGTTGTAGTTTAGCACCTTCGAGAATCAATCCCCAACAATTCTCTCACTCAGAGAACTTCTCACGGGCCTGACAACCCGCTTCTTCAATCCCACTCCAAGATAACCAGGTACGCCAACCAAAAAGGGTTATGGGAACAGGTTCCAGAATGGCGAAAAGGCTGTCTCCATGATAACATAATGCGTGAGTGAAAATGGTCATGGAATCATTGACTGGATAACTGAGTGTGTACAGGAATCATTGTGAACTCTTTGTGAAAAGTGATGGTGAGAATGATGGTCGGGCTCCCATCTCTGGAATCCCCCAAATGAAATAAGTCCCCCCACGATATGAATGCATGTCCCCAAATTGACACTTGTCATATTGGAAGTTACTTTGGTCCACTTATCTCCAACTTTAGAACTTAGGATAAAATTATTATCCATACTTTATGTTTTAAGAATATTAATATAATATTCCCTTGACTTTTGGCCTTCCCTTTCCCTAACTAGTGAAGTTTAGTCCCCCATCTCTTTTATCATGGTCAGTCTACGCGCAATGATGTATTTTATATTAATCATGATTCATGTGCAAAGTAGGTGCATTGTCCCCTGACATCTAGGCATTTCAGCGTAATACCAAAGCATAAGAATCCATGCTTATAATAACTGGCTCACCAGCCTATAACACATATCATATACATGAGGCTAATTGTCCTCCATACTGCATGCACCTTAGTTACTGTGCGCACCTCACTATGCCACATGATGTACATTACCAAATGAGGTCAAAACAACTCACCAACTTAAGTATATTTATTTTACATTTACAATTGGGTTCGTTCGAGGGACATTACAATCCCCTCCCCTTATTTATGCATTGTCCTTAGTGCATCATACACCCACATATACCAGAGTTTTTCAAAAATATTAAAAAAGATGAGGGTATTTTGTTCGCATTTCATCTTCATGCTCCCAAGTAGCATCCTCAGGACCGTACCAGGTCCATTGAACCTTTACAATCCCTATGGCTCGGTTCCATAGCTCCTTAACTTTTCGGTCCAAAATGCGCACCAGATGCGCTTGAAAAGTGCCTTCTTGCTCCACCTGAATCACATTCCAATCAATAACATGATTAGCACTGGGTATATATTTCTTTAGAAATGATTCATGGAAGACATTATGAACAGACATAGATGTAGGCAATGCAATCATATAAGAAACTGGACCAATCCTCTCCAGGATTTCAAAAGGCCCACAAAATCTAGCTGCCAACTTGGCGCAGCTTCCCAACTTCAGGGAACTCTTGTTAGATTTCACTTTCAAGAAAACATGATCACCCACTTTGAATTCTCTACGGGTTTTGTTCTTATCAGCATAAATTTTCTGTCTGTCTTGGGCAACTTTTAAATTATGCTTAATTTTTTTTATCTGGTCCTCCATATCCCTAAGAAACTCTGGCCTAACTACTGTCCTATCAGCTAGATTATCCCAACTCACTGGAGTATTGCACTTTTTGCTGTAAAGTGCTTCAAATGGGCTCATCTTCAATGATGCCTGATACCCATTGTTGTACGTGAATTCTACCAAGTGTAGGTAGTCTTCCCATTTCGATGGTTTTTCCATCACATACATTCTCAGTATATCTTCTATCACCCTGTTCACTCTTTCTGTTTGTCCATCAGACTCAGGATGATAAGTTGTACTAAAGTTCAGATTCATTCTGAATCCTTTGAACAATCCTTTCCAGAAATTTGAGGTGAATTTCGGGTCTCTGTCAGACACAATTGTTTTAGGAATCTCGTGCAATCGTGCCACTTCCTTCATGAAAATATCAACAACCTCTGCTGCCTTGTGCGTAGTTTTCAGTGGAATAAAATGGGAATCTTTCATAAGCTTGTCCACTACCACCATGATTGAATCATGTATCTTGCCTGTTCTAGGAAATCCCGTAATAAAATCCATTGTCACCACTTCCCACTTTCATTCAGGAATGGTTAAAGGTTGCAACAACCCTGTTGGGTGTCTATTCTCATCTTTCACTTTCTGGCATTCCATACATCTAGCGATGTACTCGGTGATCGCTTTCTTCATACCTGGCCAAAAGTAATGGCTCTTGATCGCTACCACAGGTTTTTGATATCTAGGGTGCCCTGCATAAGGAACATTATGCATTTCATGAAAAATCATATGTTTCAAGTACTGGACATTTGGAACAAAAGTCCTGTTCTTGTGAAAAAGTATTCCATCTATCCGCAACTTATAATCATCCACCTTCCGAAGTATCTTACCCTACTGTAGCATTTCTACCAATTCTCTGTACTGCAGATCTGCATTAGTAGCCTCCATAAATTTTCTTTTAACATCAGTTTGGTACATGCTAATGGCTGTAGTATGTAACTCATGCACCTTCTTGCTGAGTGCATCAACCACTTTATTCTCCTTCCCCTTGATATGATTTATATCAAAATCATATTCTCTTATAAATTCTAACCATCTACTTTGTCTATCATTTAAATTTGGTTGATCAAATAAATATTTCAGATCATTGTGGTCTATTTTTAGCTCAAACCTCTTTCCCATGAGGTAGTGTCTTCATTTCCTCAAGGCATGCACTATGGCTGCCGACTCCAAATAGTGAGTGGCATAGTTTATTTCATGATCTGTCAACTTCTTTGATTCATAACATATGACAAACCCATTTTGACTGAGGACTCCACCAAATCCTTCATTACATGCATCAGTGCATAAGATGAAGTCTTCTTCTGGGTTTGCGATCCTTAATATTGGAGCACTTGTCAATAATCATTTCAAGTGTTGGAAACTTCTATCACAATCCAGTGTCCAATGAAACTAAACTCCCTTTCTTTGTAAGGAAGTGATTGGATGTGCAATCTTTGATAATCCTTCAATAAACATTCTATAGTAACTTACAAGACCCATGAATGATCTTACCTCTATCACATTCTTCGGTGATGACCATTCTCTAATGGCCTCTATCTTCTCAGGATCCACTGCTACCCCATCCTTTGAAATGATATGCCCCAAATAATGAATCTGTTTCTGATAAAATGAGCACTTGCTCAATTTGGCATATAACTGAAGTTCCCTTAATACTTTCAACACCATCCTCAAATGATGTTCATGCTCTTCCTATGACTTGGAATATATAAGAATTTTATCCAAAAAGACAATGACAAACTTTTCCAAATACTCTCGAAAAACACCATTCATTAAGCACATGAAAACATCTGGTGCATTTGACAACCCAAATGGTACCACTGTGAACTCATAATGACCATACCTTGTCCTGAAGGTGGTCTTTCTAATATCTTCTTCTTTAATTATTACTTAGTGGTATCTTGATCTGAGATCTATCTTTGAAAATATATTTACATCCTTCAATTGATCAAAGAGGTCATCAATCCTTGGTAGAGGATACTTGTTCTTAACAGTCACTTTATTCAACTGTCTGAAGTCAATGCACAACCTTTGTGTTCCATATTTATTTCTCACAAACAAGATTGGGGCACCCCAAGGTGACACACTTGGGCGTATATACCCCTTCTTTAGAAGTTCTTCAAGTTGCATTTGCAACTCCTTCAATTCTGTTGTACTCATTCTATAAGGAGTCTTTGATATTGGCGTTTCTCCAGGCATCAAATTTATAGATAAATCAATGTCTCTCCTTGGGGGTAGTTCGGGTACCTCCTTGAACACATCCTCAAAATCTTCCAGGACTACATAATCTTCCAAATTTGGCACCTTATCTTTAGGTGTCTCTGCCAAATGAGTCGCAAATATTTGACATCCTTTTCTGTAACACTTCTTTAGCTGCATTGTTGAAATTTCTCTAATGGTTACTGCCCTAGGAATTCCCTATACCTTCCTTAGTTTCCCTTCCTCATCTAGGCAAGTAAATTCTTTGTTGTGACAATCTAAGAGAGTGTGATGTTGGTCCAACCAATCCTTCCCAATTAGACTATCATAGAAGCCTAAAGGCAAGATGTTTAAATACGCCTTGGTGTTCAGTCCATTCATGTCTATGAGGCATGACTTAACCATCTCATTAACTTTTCTTCTGGATCCTGTAGCCAGTTGCACTAACCTGGATTTATCATGCTTTCTTCTTGGAAATTGAAAAATTTCCACCATCTTAGGGTATATAATACTATGACTAGATCCCGAATCAATTAAAATAGAAAGGGTTTGATTATTGATCATACCTACCACTTCATTCATGTGGGACTGATACTCTGCTTTCTTGTTGTCCAGGGCTGCATAAATCCTTGCACATATCTTCCCATGTCCTCTACTATCTCAGCTCGTTGTACATTGTGAGCAGCCCTACTTTTTTCACCTTTGTGAGGAAAATCTCTAAACCTATGGTCTCCTTTACAACCCCAACATTGCATAGGTGGTTGTCTTGGCCCTCGACTCCCTGTGTCAATCACTCTGGGTTATTTATGCATTTACTGCCATTGTGGATTATTTCTGAAGAATGGTGGCTTAGATCCCTTCTTCCTCTGATCCATCTTGAATTTCTTATTGTCTTCCCAAGCCTTTTGGAAAGTTGGCCTTGCTTTCAGCTGATCATATAAGCATTTATCTCTCCTTATGGTCTCTTCTAATTTCTTGGGATCATAATATTGTCACTGATGAATGATGGCAATCCACTTAAATTCCTTTGAATCTTGATTGTCTCATTCTTGATGAAAGATACATACTTCAGCAGTTCCAGAAACCTTCTCTCATATTCATCTATGGTCATACTTTCAAGCTTAATTTCAAAGAACTCTTTCACTTTCTTTTCATAGTACCTTTTAGTTAAGTACTTCTTATCAAAATACTTCTTGAATTCCTTCCAAGTAACACTTTTCTCTACAATGTGTTGCACCTACAAAAGTTGATCCCACCACATGGAGGCCTTTCCTTCGAGTTGATAGATAGCGATTCTACCTTTAGCATGAGAAGAATAATTATGCAATTGAAAATATTTCCTCATGCCTAGAAACCATGTTTCTGCATCTTCATCCTTCTTGTGCTCACCATCAAATGTAGGAGGTTTGATTTTGTTCATTTCTCCTTGCAGCTCATCCACCCCAGATCTCTTATACCTTATGACAGGGGGTAGACTTGAGTTGTTTCCTTCTCTCTTATTGGAATGCCTTTGGGAATGATGGTGATGTCTACTAGCACTTTTTACTTTTCCTTTCTCTTCTGAAGATTTGTGACTCGCATATTTACTTGAGTCACTCTCCTTAACCAATTTGTTTTCTATTCTATTCAAATCCTCTAGTAGCTTCATGTTGAAGTCATCATGTTGCTTGTTGGCTTTCATAAGACTTTCATTATCAACTTTATGGCTTTGGATATCCTTTTGCAAATTCTTAATGGTCTCAACCATATTCGTATCTTCATTCCTTTCTTCTTCATGTCCGTTGGAGTTCGTTCCTTCCATGCCCAAATGGACATCCACCCCTCTGCTCTCATTTTGTTGAGTATAATTCCCCTGTTCTTCTTCCATTATTATGGACTCCACACTGGTCTGATCTGATCGAGTTGTTTTTAATTCTGGAAAATGTGTAGCCATCAAAACTTATCAGGCTAAATTCCAACAATTCATGAGAATAAGAACCTTTTGATCCTATATACACATCATAATTATCTCTCTCGATTTCTTGGTGTTATCACCATGGAAATTCTAGATAATACCCAAGTCTCAAAAACACAGATGTGCAATGCCTTTAGAGATACACTTGAGCAAGAAGGTGGTTTGCCGAAACCACTTTCACCAAGATGTGGTATCACGTGTCTCAACATGTCAAATCCACCACTCGTGGAGTAGGCGATGTCTAGTTAGATCACCCTGCTTCATTCGTTCGGTACTTCACAGCCATGTGACATCGACTAAACGCTACCATGTAACGAACTCAAAAGCTAATCATTTGAAATGGATTGGCCAAGCATGGCAACCCAACTCTCTTGTACGTAATCTATCTGTGCTTCATAAATGGAGTTCTATAATTACCACTCCCCAAGTATGAAGATATCTACGTATCCATAACCAAAGTAATCTCCATACTGATCGACTTCCTTCTCTCTGTAAAGACACATTTTGGTATCCCCAATCCTGAGATACATGGACAAGGATAAGTCGAGTGAGACTGGTTATTCGAGCAACATACTAGACTTTCTTGCGAGTAAGGAGGAAAGGGTCCTTGTGCACATTTTAGCAACTAATTTCCACACAGTTCCGGCTATAGACTCGAGAATTGCAAGCCAGGTTGAATCCCACTATAAAGGATTTAGTCATCAACAGACCAACCGCTAAGAAGAAAAGGAGAAAGCGACAGAAGAAGGAGGAATCTACGGTTGAAGAGTCCAAAAGTGTTGGAGAGAATAAACCGGTCTGGTTAGACTCTTATTTAAAGGCGAAGATCGCTAAGCTGAAGTAAGTCTTCAACTAAAATAAGCATGTCTTAGAGAAATTTGAATAGCTAGTAGTGGAGGTAAATAGTACCAGAGATGATAGGCATGTTCTTAAATGGCCTTTTTTCAACAGGCTAACTGTTGTCATCCCTTTTTTGTAATTATTACGATTATATAAATACATAAATGGATTTTAGACTGTTTTATTACAATTTCTATTTGGTGATGTTATGAATCTTGTTCTCTTTATAATAAGTTTTTCTTGTAATCTTATATTTTATTTTCATCTGTCTAAATCAGAGGAAATTAAAGTTCAAAATTATTTTTAATTAATGAATGCATCGATGTGGTTGTGTGTTTCCTTTTATTTTATTATTATGCAATTTAAACTCAGACTCATCGCCTTCCAATCGACTTCGCACACACTAAACTTTGACATGTTCATTTATATTTAACGTGCATAGCAATATCACAAGGTAAAACGCTTTTCTGCGCACCTAAATTTACTGTGCATTTCTTCTTCGTCGTACCGACTACTTACGCGCACTACTCTGGCATTGTGCACCAATACCCACTGCGCACATTTTCGATACCGCGTACCGATATTCCACATGCATTTTCGTCCTATGAATGCACCATGTCAAGTACAACATATTCCATCGTGCCCAATTGTCTGCGCACACTACTTAATACACTGTCGCGACACAACTTATACTCATACTTATGCACATGCCAACCAAACTACTATGCATTAATAAATACTTGTGCACCCCATGTGCACCTTACAATGTGTGTGCTCACCGCGCAAGGCTAATTTAAGTGCGTGCATCTACACATAATAATCTTCTGCACGACGCCACAATTTATCGTGCACACTGGCACGCCAACATTTTCTCATGTGGTGCCAAATTTACCATGCATGCCAGTATGCCAACATTTTTCATGGACACTCCGTGACTCCAATTCTGGTCACTTCAAAGTTAATTTTCTGTGAATATTAGCTTCAATTGCAGCCCTCTGGCCCATCTAAGCTCAGTGTTGAAATGAAGCTCTGATACCAATTTGTAACGTTCCCCCGACCAACCACAGGCTGGAGTGCACCACTCTAGAGAAACCACTCATGCTCTGACACCAGTCGGTAACTTTCCTAGTAATCAACTGAGCTATGCCACCTATATTTACACTTTAAACTGCATGCAGCTAAAACATATACATACAACATTCTTGCGGAAGCTTTAAAGATAAACAACAATTTTCTTTTTGTAACATACGACTTTTATATTGAAATAATAGTAACTATAGATATACAACATTTACAGGAAATTACCCATAAGAACACAAGTAATCATAATCACATATATGATAAAATCATAACATAGGAATGTAAATAACAAAGAAGCATATCATTTTATCATACAATTGGTACTTATCATAGAAATACTGTCACCAACTGCTTACAGACTGTCCACTAACCTTCCAGCCATAGACTACACTGTTCATCACTCTCAACAGTGAGTCACCCCCAAGCTGGGACTGAACTCCACCTAGGGTAAAGGGTTCCTATCTAGGCTAAGGCTCAAGGACAACAAGAAATACTTTGTCTCAGGTGCTCACTCAACTAACAACCTACAACCTCTCATTCCCCACATGCTTGTCCCACCCAAGGAATTGTTCCCATTCTTTTCTCAATAGTCCCTCGGCTACCCCACTTCCCTTCGAGGGATTCAAAAATAGGCCGGACCAGAAGTCTCAGAGTGCTGTAGTTGTAGTTTAGCATCTTCAAGAATCAATCCCCAACAATTATCTTGCTTAGAGAACTGCTCACGGGCTTGACAACCCGCTTCTTCAATCCCACTCCAAGATAACCAGTTACACCAACCAAAAAGGGTTATGGGAATAGATTATGGAATGGTGAAAATGTTGTCTCCAAGATAACAAAATGCGTGTGAAAATGGTCATGGAAACATTGACTGGATAACTAAGTGTGTACAAGAATCACTGTGAACTCTTCATGAAAAGTGATGGTGAGAATGATGGTCGGGCTCCCATCTCTAGAATCCCCCAAATGAGCTAATCCCCCCCATGATATGAATGCATGTCCCCAACTTGACACTTGTCATATCGGAAGTTACTTTGGTCCACTTGTCTCCAACTTTAGAACTTAGGATAAAATAATTATCCATACCTTACGTTTTAGGAATATTAATATAATATTCCCTTGACTTTTGGCCCTCCCTTTCCCTTACTAGTGAAGTTCAGTCCCACATCTCTTTTATCGTGGTCGGTCTGCGTGCAACAATGTATTTTATATTAATCATGAGTCATTTACAAAGTAAGAACACTGGCCCTTGAAATCTAGGCGTTCTGTCCTAATACCAAAACATAAGCATCCCAACTTATAATAACCAACTCACTACCCTATAACACATATCATATACACGAGGCTCATTGTACTCCATATTGTGCACACCTTAGTTACTGCGCACGGTATCTTGTGATGTGCATATTACATCATTTTACTGCACAGTTCATGCGCGCACTATGCCACATGATGTGCATTACCAAATGAGGTCAAAACAATTCACCAGCTTAAGTATATTTATTTTACATTTACAATTGGGTTCATTTGAGGGATATTACAGTAGTCGAGTTAGAACTACAAGTAGTGCCAAGAATTCCATAGGAAGTGTGGGATCATAGAGAAGTAATGCCAGGAGAGAAATAGAAAGAATCATGGCGCTGGCCTTGGAATGTAAACAAATCAGTGATCGAAGTGCGCAGACCTATGAGCACCTTGCAGATGACCCAGAGATGAGGAGATTGGAGGCACAACTCCAGTAGGAAAAATAACATTCATTGATAGTGAAAGCATAAATGAAGGAGATTTTAGCGATAGAGAAGTTGAAAAGGTCACAGGAGGTGCAAATAGTTCAATAATAGGTCAATGATATGTAGAGTAAAGTAATGGAAGTGACCCAGAGACTCCAGCCCGTGCAAGAAGAAGCCTACACACTTTTTGAAGATATTGACGGACAAGGTGGACAGCTAGAACCAATGGCCACCACAGTGGAACAAAGCTTGGAAGGGCCTGTCAATGAGAAAGTCATTCAGGAGTTTGCCGAATAGGAGGCTCCAGCGAAGCAGGAAGTCGAGGCAGCTCGAGCCAAGATCAAGGCCTTCGAAGAAGAATTTCCCAGATCAGAGTGACATGGGTCAAGTCAAAGGTGAGTGTTGGGGGCTTGTTGGCCCTCAACAAAGTTTTGGAGAACCTTGGTTGTGTTTGACCATTTTTGGGACTTCGACAGGCTGGTCGAAGATGGAGCGCCCAGGCGAAGCGAAGACAACGAGATATGTCTCCTTTTGCGGGATTTTTGGGTTTTAGGGTTTATGTAACATGTATGTATGTCGGTCCATGGGTTTTCCCATGTTTATGCCCCTTTTGTAATGTATAAATAAGTATCTAGGCAATGTATGAAAGAGATCGAAGTGGGATTTGTGAAAGATACATAGGGGATTTTTCTAAGTGCAAGTCTTGTATGAATTATAAGAAGGCTTCGTGCATACTGTGTGTAGAGAAATTGGAGAGCTAAGTGCAAGTGATTGCAAGAGGGATTTTTTCTTTGACCTACTCGGGGAAGGAGGATCTAGAGAGGTGAGCGCAAATATCCTATCCTATGCAGAGTTGGATTTGTGGCTATGTGCATGTAAGAAGAATGAAAGAATCTAATAAAGAAGAAGAAGATTTGGTGGAGGTAGCCCCACACTGAGGTGAACCACGTATATCATGTGTTATGTGCTTTGTGCTATATTGTTGTATTTTCTTAGTGCACTGTTATGATAGGTATATCTATGAATGTTTAATGTTTATGATCTGAATGAATGTTAGATCTGCTTTGATGCTATGTGCTAAATGGTTAGATGTGATTATACCTAGATTAATACTGTGTTGTTCTGTAACTAGGGTTTTAACCTGCGATGTGAATAAAGGGGTTAAAGACTAATGAATGTTATTGGCTAAGTGCTTTGTTAATTATTGTGATCACAAATTTGTGTCTGTTGGAAGCCAATTCACATTTTTATACTGTCCTTATAAGCTACCTACACCAGTGTTTTGCAAACCTTGATTTTTGTCGCAATCCTTGAATAAAATGACGCTATTATTTTGTGCGCTCACACAATTACCTTGGTTCTCGTTTTCATGATTGCAAGTATAAAAATTTGGTTTTCGAAGTCACATTAAAATCATCACTACATTGCTATGATCAATCTTTATGGTCGATACGCCTCTAATTTACTCATGATTATAAAATTGGCAAGACCCCTTGGTCTGTACTCATTTAGCATTCTTTGATTGATTATTTAATTTCATTTTATAAGTGATTGGGTTTGTGATGCATTGGTGATTGGATTTATATGTTCTTTGATCGATTTACTTGGCACATTGGTTTTATAAAAACACATTTGTGTTGTGGCAAGACCCTTGGTATAAATCGTTTCATACAACACATAGTTTATATAATCAAACCCTTGGTGTATTGCGTTGGTTTTGAAACTATGACTATTGCTCGCGCGAGTGTTTTATCCACTTCCCATAGGTTTCGTTGGTTGATTGAATGCCATAGTTATTAACACATATGCATAGTCATTTTAATAGTCATACACGCCGGAGGTTGTACTGAGAGTAATGACTATTCTGCATGGGCCAAAATAGCTCCACCACCTTCACACGTTCTGTTATAAATGTTTTTCCCCTATCCCGGGTCACCCCTGGTATTTTCGGGTAAGCCTGTGAGCGTTCTTCCCCTGCGTATATTATGTTCAAACCCTAGCCCCTGCACCTTGTTCACCGTGTGCTTCTGTCTATGGCACCGGTGGTCCGCATAGAGACGAATGGTAACCAAGCTCTCATGTTATTTGATAACCCCTGTAAGGATTTAGAAGACAATGGTTCGCTGGTGTTTATACAGAGGTTCGAGGGTTTCAATATTTTTGCTGCACAACAATTCGCGCTCACCTTTGATAGGTGCAGGGATAAAGTAGGTGACATTCAGCTTGAGCTAAGTGAAGAATTCATAAGCTCTGCTACAGGATTAGCAGCCACGGGCCAGCGATGGTTTAAGAATTCCAAAGTTGATGATGTACCGTGGCCTTTGATATTCGTATCAAGGAAGGTTGTCTCCTGTGACAAAGGTATGCATGTTTCCACCCTCAAACCTAGGTGGCATGATCTTTTGATAATGTTTAAACAATTTGTGACCTGTGAAGGTCAGTATGGATTGGTTTTTCTTTATCACCTCTGGTTGTTGATGAATTTCATGGGTTATCCTTTGAACATGCCACATTACTTCTTGCGTAGTCTTTACAAGATGGATAAAAGGTTCAAACACGAGAAGGATGATAGCAGCTTGTTTCACTCATCGTCATCCACCATTTAAACCTTCATGGCGATAATTGGCAAGCCTTTCTATCTCAAAATGGCTTTGTTGATTCAGAGTCTGTCCAAATCGAATAGTCTGTGGTTAGTGAGACTATGGTCGGGCCACCCGTGCCATTTCATATCCTCCTACCCCCTGCCGAACCCTCAGTTTGCCCTGACATCAACCTACCCGATACCCTAACCAACCCGTGCACAAAAGACAAGATCAAAGATGTTAAGAAACCTGTGAATAAGAGAGTCAAGGGTAGTCCTACTGTCGACAGCAAGGGTAAGAAAAATGCTCGATTAATATCGAGACTTGCCCAGAATAAGCCTAAGCCAAAAGTTGATCAAAAGCCCATAGTTCTGAGCGAGGACTCAGACTCTGATATCGAGCGCTTCCTAGCTGGGGAGTGCCCTTATTCCCGTGGTCTATGCCCGGAGCAACCCTATGATTATGTATCTAGTTTTCCCCCATGCCTAAAGAACAATCCTAACTACCCAGGAATTAGGCTACAAAATGAAACCCCTGATGTCTTACACAAACCCTCGCCTGTGTTATCGAAGCCTGAGCAATCGTCATGCATCCAATGCAATGTGTGGATAGAGAATTATTTCACTGACATCCCCTTGCTGCAATCAAAGATCAAATCGTTAGAAGACCAAGTCACAGTGCTATCAAAAGAAAGGGACAGGCTTCAAGCTAATGACAAGAAGCAAAAAACCACTAGTTCGATTGTTTTCAGGAATGTCGAAGCCGCAACAACCTTCGTCAATTCCAAATTATCATGACCAAGTTGTTTTCTGATTATCCAGGTATGAATTTCAATTTTAATTTCGTTTTAGGAGTGGCTTGAATTAATATAATGAATTGGTTTTTGGGTTTCGATTAGTTCTATTTCATTATTCGAAATGATTCTTTCATAGTTTGATTATCGAAAACGGTTATGTTGTGGATCCTGTACAGTAGATTCATTCTGCTAAAATCAAATATAGTTATGATTTGGTTATGCGATTTTGTCGTGCCCAGTTTAGTATAAGCGATTCATTGGTTCTTGATTCGGTTTGGTTTGTTTTTGAATCAATTCTGTTTGATAGTTGATTTGGTTTGATTTCGATTATTTTCGTTTGTTCCTAATAAAATCAAAACAACACTCTTGACTTCGAGTAGCCAGGAACGACCCTGTTTTGTAATTGAATTAATATTCTTGTTTGGATTTTGGATTACATTCGACCTGTGCAAAAGATCTAATTTGCTAAAATCGGGAAGCTGTCTTGATTTATAATGATTGTGTCAAATCTAAATTGTTTCGATTTGTTCTTGTTTTGATTTGATTGTTGCGTGTCATGGGTTAGCACGATTGCTTGCATGAGTTGGATTGGTATCGAAAATAGATTTGATGCTGCTTTGTTTTTTTTAAGCTCAGTTCGACATATTTTGTCTCTGAAAAACTCGGCTAATAGTTCGTTTTGAAGTTGATTCAAGTGATGATTCCATTGACTGTAAATCGATTTTGTCTTCCCCCAATTGGCAAAAACGAACGTTTGAAAAATCCCACATATTCTATTATTAACTGATTAATTCAATTACGATCTCATTTGTATCAATTTACATACAAGTTTTGATTTGATTTGCAAATAGCAGGGGCCCTTTGTATATGTTCTATTAATTTGAAAAAATGATTCTGTTGATTTCATTTGGATTCGAAAGTGATTTTGTTGATGGCTGAAGAAACATAAACTATTGGTGTTGATTTCAATTGGTTCATGAAAACGATTTCATTCCTGTCGAGTGATCCAATACGATTATGTTTACCCAAAATTGTGGTAACAAATTTAACAGAGTACATCTATCTCTGTAATCATTCGATTGATCGTAATCTTGTTTGCTCTTGAATTAGTATAACAATTTTGGATTTGAATGATTCGTTTGTTTTCAAATAGCAATTAGATATTTGTTTAATACTTTGAATTTAATTCTTTGAGTTTTGAATTGGTTTTAAAACGATTCTGTGTTTGATTTAGACCAGCTACAAAATCACAGGATTCTGTAGCTAGTCTTTAAAATTAGATTTTTATCAATCTTATCAATAAGATATTCTCTAATCTTGTCTATTTTTGTCCTCTTTCAAGTACATATGAATTGCAATGATCAATTTGGGCATTCTGTGGAAGTTTAGGGGATATTTGTGTGATGTAGTTTTTATTTTAAGTTGTTAGTTTGAGTCAGAAATAGAGACTTGGGATATCATCCCAGATTTTTTGTAAACTGTTTTGATAATTCCCACAAGGATGATTTACCCTGTGGGAATGTCTTTAAATACTTGTTATTTTTTGTAAAATGATCATGATCACTGTGGGAGAACCAAATTATGGATTTATGATTCAGACTGGAATGAAAGTTGATGTCTTGTAACAACTTTCGCTTTCAATATATCAAACTTTTGTTTCAAGTTTTATTCGTATCAGTTTGCAATTGATTATAGACTACTTTAGCTATAGTGATTGATTGCAGGTTGATGTGACTTGGTTTATTTGTTATCTATATATGATCCCTCCTATTTTAAAAAAAATACAACAATTAATTTGTTTCAGTTAAATGAATTACATATTTCTCTTCTTCGTTGATTGAATCTTTTTGTACAAATCCTTACACACAGATTTATCTAAATGTTGTGATTTGTAAATCATAAGATTGCTGTAAATTTTTATGTCTTGTTTGTCCTATACTTATATTTGAAGTGCACAATAGCTTTCCATTTACGAGAATCTCGTGGAGAATCTGGTGCGGGTTTCCTCCCACCAAACAGCTGAATCGACCATCATACAAAGGACAAACCTGAAGCGTTACTTCAGGTCAGTTTTTTATTTGTTAATTAATAGTTAGAATTGTTAGTATAATTTAATTAGTTTATGTAGTGAATTGTGTATATTAGTAGTTTAGATTTGTTTATTAGTTTGTTTTAATTGTTATTTCTATTTAGATTAGTTCATTTAGAGTAGTTTTATTTTATTTTATTAGGACTTAGATCGGCTAACGGAGCCGCTAAACCTGTCAGGGTGGGTTATCCCAAATGGATTGGATTATTTAGACAACCCCAGACTAGATCCACTCTTCCAGTTGGTGAGCGTTCAATTTCGCCCGTCAACAAATGGCGCTAGAAGAAGGGCTTGAAATTAATTAATGGCACGAGGTGGTCGTAAGAATCCTCCACCACCTAATCGATCACCTATAGTGACAAGAAGTCATTTGAACGATAACATTCCCCCTCAAACAACAACCACATCAAACGATGATCCACAGATCACAGTTGAGCCAACATCCCCAAATCCTACAGGTGGTGACATACAAGAGATTGTCCGCCAATCTCTCATAAGAACTCATAGTGCCTTAGCCCGTTTGAGGCAACCAAATCGACCTTTGGATCAACCTTTAGATTTCTCTGATATCAGAGAGCAGCTCAAAGGAACTAACCTCACCGTGAACCCTACAGATCCAATCCTCACTCCTACTACAGGAGGATCTGGAATACCTCCCTCACCACCTCCATCATCTCTTTCCTCCTCTGGAGGATATTCTTCTGATGAAGGAAATTCCCCTTCTCCGATTTCCACACCAACTACACCAATGGCCAACCAGAACAACCCTGCTAGACCTTGGCTCGACCAGGATGCAGTAGTTGTACCTGGAGCACAACATCCCTTACCCAAACATCCGGAGAAGTGGCTTCCCAAGTTTGACCCCGACTCGAAACAGATCGCTGAAGATCACATTAAAAAGTTTATGTTAGCCATAAGACTCTACAATGTCGAGCATGAAGATGTAGTCTGTAGGTTGTTCCCCTATACTTTCAAGGGCAATGCCTCCACATGGTACTTTTCCCAGCAACCCCATACCATCGTGTCCTGGGAAAAGTTCGAGTCATGCTTTTTGGAAAAGTTCGGAGACGGTAAGCCTCCGAAAGTCCTAGTCATGGATCTTTCTAACTTAAGAATGAACCCTAAAGAGAAAATTAAAGACTTCAATCAAATATTATTAACACTTAAGAACCGAATCCCTGCAGATTCCATGGTTGTCGAGAATCTTATAATAGCATACTATACTAAAGCCTTGCATCAAAGTATAGCTATTTGGGTTAATTGATCCAAGAAAGCCACGTTGTTAGAAGCCTTCGAGGAGGCCAACCAGATTGAAAAAGACATACTTAGTCTAAAAGACTCCACTAACAACGAAACATAATCTAGTTCATCTTCCAAAAAGAAGATCGAAATCCTCCCTAGACCTACTCAAACTAAAACACAACCTGAAACCTCTGATTTAGAAAATTTAACTAAAGTCGTTCAAAAACTGTCGAATCAAGTTATATATTTAAAAAAGACGATCGAAGAAGCTTCCTCAAGCAAAGGCCCTTACAAACCCCCGTTCAGGAAACCTTTTCCACCAACCAACCTAATTCAAATACTAAAGGTCTTAATCTAGAAAGTTTGCAATACGCCCTTCAAACAATTCTAGAAGCCCAGGATAACTTGGTGCCTCCTGAGATTCCTGAGGAGGTACTTGAACAAGAGACAGTTCGAGAAGAAGAGTCTTCTCCAAACATTTTTGGACACTTCTCGGATAGCATCTTTCAAGCTAACTTCGAGACATTGCATCCCTATAACACCAGGAGTAAGACAACAAACAAACCTTCTGTCGAAAATACTACGACTTCCCCTCCAAAACAATCTAAATCGGCTGAGACTAAACAGAGTCATGTGAACCCCAACTTAGATTATGATTTAGTTGAAGATCTTAAAAAGTTGAGAGCTAACATTTATGTTTATGAGTTATTGAAATTTCCGTTTCTGCTACAAAAAATGTTACAGAGTATCTCAGAGAATGGCAAAAATGGTAATTCAAGCAGTAGCAAGGTTGTGCAGAATAAAGTTCCTCAGAAGACTTCGACTAAAAACAATTCTGATCCTCAAGATAAAGGGAGCCTTTCTGTAAATAATGTAAATAATGTAGATAAAGTAGCTTTAGAAACTGTGAGTAAAAAGCTACAAGCTACCACCCTTAGTACTTGCAAAAATGTACCTCCATTTTTGTTAACTTTCGAAATATTTAATAGAAACGTGCACAATTGTATGGTAGACTCAGGAGCGTCATCCAATGTGATTCCATGGCATGTGTGTCAGAAGATTAATGATGAAGTTGAACCATCCACTTTAAAAATCATACAACTTGATCGAACCAGTGTTAAAGTTATAGGCGAATTAAGAAATGTGTTGATAAGACTGTCCTCTAACCTCAGGGTTCATCAATTTATTGATATTATTGTTGTGGATATTCTAGAAGTGTATGGTCTATTTTTAAGCAGGGACTGGTCGGAGCAGCTACACGACTATTTCGCGACAGATTGGTCTCACCTGTGGATTCCAGAAAACGACAAGCCTAACAAGATCAAGGTAAATCGTGAACACTACCTCAAGTTCACGGTCACGGATTTGAACAATCCCAACGAACAATTCACACCTTCTACTGATTCACCCGAAGTACAAGGGATGGATACCTTTTTCGGCAATTTCATGGCCGAGGCTTCAGCTATCACCAACCTAGAACAATAGTCCGATATTGTGGCATATGTGCAACTAACAACTTCTACACAACGGTCTCATGCACCCGATAAAAATCAAATTTGGTCTCTTTATTTTGATGGGTCTAAGTCCAAAGAAGGAGTTGGTGCAGGCTGTGTCATCATCGATCCGGCAGGTAACAAGACATTGATTGCATGTAGGCTTGAGTTTGAATGTACTAATAACACTGTAGAATATGAGGCTTTACTGCAAGGTCTCAGAAAAGCTTTAGATATGAACATTCAAAGCTTGACCGTCTTTGGCGACTCCGAAATCGTGGTTAGACAGGTAAGAGATTCTATTCACTGTCTGTCTCCGCATCTTAAAAGCTACCAATCCAAGGTATGGAATTTAATGAATAAATTTTCTTCTTTCAATATAAATTCTATTCCTAGATTGAATAATTCCGAAGCTGATCTATTAGCTAACGTAGCTTCCAAACTCTTTCCTGCAGAAGGCTTATCCCCAGATGCATTCTCCGTCGCGCTGTTGTTTAGACCATCATTGCCCAACAACATCATGAATTGGAGAGTCTTTGATGACGATCAACAGATCATTATCTTCCTGCACATGGAAGAAACCTTTCAAGGCGGGGTGATAGATGAATGCACTCATGATGACAATTTTCACGATTTCACGGTAATACCAGATCCAAGAGCTCTTGAATCGTCATCGGACCTGGTAAATTCGATCCCTAAATCTGTAGTTAGATTAGAGAAATTTTACGATCTTCAAGATAAATTTAAAGGGTCGGTCAACTGTAAAACCAATAGTTCTTCGTTATCTTATGAACAAGTAAACTTAGGAACTAATGACAATCCACAGTGCATTAATTTAGGGTTGGGGTGTTCTCAACAAAAAAAAGCTGCATTTATTAAACTGTTCAAAGAATTTAAAGATGTCTTTGCATGGACATATGATGACCTTAAAACTTTCGACCCTAACATCATACAACATGTCATTTCTATGAAACCCCAAACCTTACCCTTTCAACAAAAATTGAGAAAAATGCATCCTAAGCTCGAACCGACCATTAAAAAAGAATTGAATAAGCTCCTAAATGCTAAGATAATTTTTCCAGTTAGGCACACTCAATGGGTTTCTAACCTTGTCCCTGTTCAGAAGAAAAGTGGGGAAATCCGACTATGCGTCGATTCTCGAAATCTTAATAGAGTCTCTAATAAAGACAACTATCCTGTCCCACCCATGGAACAGATCCTTCAACAGGTATCTGGTTCTGAGAGGCTATCCTTACTGGATGGTTTCTCGGGATACAACCAAGTCATGACGTCTCCTCCGGACCAGCTTAAAACTACCTTCCGCACCCCATGGGGCACCTACGCTTATCAAAAAATGCCATTTGGATTGATTAATGTCGGTGCCACTTTCCAGAGAGCAATGGACATTTCTTTCTGAGGCCTAATCAATCAGTTCGTCATAGTTTACTTAGATGATGTTACTGTATTCTCTAAAAACAAAACCGATCATCTAACTCACCTACGAGCCGTTCTACAACGATGTCGTAAATACAACATTTCCTTGAATCCTAAAAAATCCATCTTTGTAGTAGAATAGGGTAAACTCTTGGGATTTATTGTGTCGAGTGAAGGGATGATTATCGACCCCGAAAGGACTCAAGTCATCGCGAAACTTCCCCCTCCTACATCCAAAAAATCTATGCAGTCTTTCTTAGGCCAGATTAACTTCGTAAGGAGATTCGTCCCTAGTTTCTCTGAAATGGTTAGGCCTTTACATAATTTAATTAAGAAAGACACCCAATATCACTAGGAACCCCTAGAAAATCAATCTTTTAATGCAATAAAGAAGGCCATAATAGACGTTCCTTCTCTCATGATCCCCGAATTTTCTCAAGACTTTACACTCTACACTTTTTCTTCTGACCTTTCCTATGCCGCCGTCCTAACTCAAAAGAATGTCGAGAATAATGAAGTACCCATTGCCTTTATGAGCTCTTCTTTCAAAGGCATTGAACTTAATTACCCAGCGGTAGATCGGCAAGCCTACGCTGTTTTCAAAGCAGTCAAGCACTTCCGGTCCTATCTTTTGAAATCCAGGACGAAGATCATCATCCCATACCCAGCCGTCAGGAACCTGTTAGTGCAGAAAGACCTAGGAGAAAAGAGGGCTAACTGGGTCACCTTCTTGCAAGAGTATTACATAGAAATTACCTCAGCACAGATAGTGAGAGGCCAAGGGTTATGCAAGTTAGTTGCTGAATCGGCTACAGGACAACAGGAAGAGAACGATACGTCAAATCTGAGACTGCATGATCAAAATGCAATCTGTTGCGCACAAAACTCTGTCAGTTCGTGGTACGACGATATCAAATTCTGCCTTGAACACGGGTCAGCCCCTCGTCACCTGGATCCCACTAAAAGAAGAGYGTTGAGATTAAAGTCTGCCTCCTTTCATTTGGTTAATGGTATTTTGTTTCGTCAAAATTTTGATGGCGTACTGATGCGCTGTCTTGAGAAGGACGAAGCAGAAAAAGTCTTACTAGAGTTGCATGCAGGAGAAGCTGGTGGTCATTTTGGTGGTGACACCACTGCCCATAAGGTTTTAAGAGCCGGTTATTACTGGCCCACGCTTTTTAGAGACGCCCATGCCTTGTGTTGTAAGTTTACCATTTGTCAAAAAGCATCAGGGCGGTTACAGAAACCAACCTTTCCTTTGCAACCCATTTCAGTAGATTCTCCTTTTCAGCAATGGGGCCTTGATATCATAGGTCCAATCAACCCGCCATCCTCACAACATCATAATTTTATCATAACTGCCACAGATTAATTTACCCGATGGTCTGAAGCTGCCGCATTAAGAACTGTCAACACCGGTCAGGTAATTGCCTTTTTAAATTCGAATATTATCATTCGTTTTGGTATACCTGACTGTCTAGTATTCGACAACGCTTCTTATTTTTTGTCTCTTGAGATGAGCGAGTTCGCTTTAGAAAAAGGAATTAAGTTGAAGTATTCTACTAGCTATTACCCCTAGGGCAACAGATTGGTAGAATCAACAAATAAGAACTTGATTAAAATCATCAAGAGAACAGTGGATGAAAATCACAAAAATTGGCACAATGCGCTATTAAACGCACTTTGGGCTGATAGGGTAGCACCAAAGACTGCTGTAGATAACTCTCCCTTCTTTCTCATTTATGGCAGAGAAGCAATTCTTCCACCACACATTCTTCTTCCTTCACTCCAGTTATCACCGAAAATTCAAGAAGAAGATTGTCCCCCTTTGGAAAACCGAATTAATGCTTTGATGAAGCTAGAAGAGGTAAGAGCCCAAGCTAAACGTAAGTTAGATCAACATCAACTATTGGTTAAAAGATGGTTCAATTCTAACTCTGCTTCTGATAGGAATTTCGAAGTAGGTGACCTCGTCTTGAAATGGGACAAACCACATGAGGGAAAGGGAGAACACACGAAATCTCAAAACTTATGGCTTGGACCATTTTTAATTGCTGAGAAGTTGGGCCCCAACTCTTTCTGATTGTAGAATTTAGAGGGGCAGCCTGACACCTATCCGGTGAATGGCCAAGCTCTGAAAAGATATTTTGCCTGATGACGACTCTTTGTATATTATGTACATATTTTGCTTTTGTTTTCTTTTCTTTTTCTGTTATGATTTTGATTTCTCCTTTGCGCTCATCATCTTGTGCTTTTGGAAATACACATACCTGAATGCTGAACTATTTGTACAGAGAAAACAAAAAATTCCTTCACTGAAATGACTGCTAAAAATTGTATAAACATCAATTGTATACTTCAGAGATTTACATCTGTGTTGGCAAAAATTTGTTGTTTGAAAGAAGTTAACTGATTTCAATCTCTGAGTAAAGCCTGTCATGATCATCTATTATCTTTTTACGCTGTCCCTATTCCTTAAGGGAATGACTCAGAAGATGTCTCCCTGCCTTAGAAAGCTGGTTCTGTAAATGAAACATCTCTAGATCTTAATAAAGGATAGTTCTAAAAATTCTTATGAGGTCTAAAAAAAAAAAATATGTTAAAAATCATAATTTTCAATGTCACCCCGCTTGACTATATATCTTTAAAAAACAAAATAAATCAATAAAAGAGCTGTGGGAAGTGCTTGTAAACCCGCCGGGATGTTGAACAGGTCTGCTGGCAGTGGGTAAATGCATGCATGACGCCAAGACAACTTCCCCGGGGTACTGAACAGGCCTATTGGCAGCGAAGCAATGTCGGGTATATGAAAATTTGCAAATATGAAACCTCTTGACCTTAATTTGTCCTTTATTCTGATCTAGAACTTCTTGGCAGGATACAGATGTCAGAGTGGGTTAAATGGCAACCCTGTCGAGGCTATGGACGTCTGATGGAAGCAGTGGCCCTGTCAATAGTATTGGGGATTTTATCTTTAATATCGTGGCTTGCTTATCTTAAGAATGTTATCAGTTTTCATCCTTTAAACACTGCTAGAATATTTGGTTAATGATGATGTTTACATGATTTTCTGGTTGTTATTTTTGAGTTAGAATTTTTGTCATTATCCTAATCTAAATTTGTTCTTTTGGCAGAGATAACTGCTTCTACCAGTGTGTCACCATTGTCGGTAGCCAATTCGCATTTTTATACTATCCTTATTAGCTGCCTACACTAGTGTTTTGCAAACCTTTATTTTTGTCGCAATCCTTGAATAAAATGATGCTATTATTTTGTGCACTCACACAATTACCTTGGTTCTCGTTTTCACGACTGCAAGCATGAAAATTTGGTTTTCGAAGTCACATTAAAATCGTCACTAGATTGCTATGATCACTCTTTATGGTTGATACACCTCTAATTTACTCATGATTATAAAATTGGCAAGACCCCTTGGTCTGTACTCATTTAGCATTCTTTGATTGATTATTTAATTTCGTTTTATAAGTGATTGGGTTTGTGATGCATTGGTGATTGGATTTATATGTTCTTTGATCAATTTACTTGGCACATTGGTTTTATAAAAACACATTTGTGTTGTGGCAAGACCCTTGGTATAAATCGTTTCATACAACACATAGTTTATATAATCAAACCCTTGGTGTATTGCGTTGGTTTTGAAACTATGACTAGTGCTCGCACGAGTGTTTTATCCACTTCCCATAGGTTTCGTTGGTTGATTGAATTCCATAGTTATTAACACATATGCATAGTCATTTTAATAGTCATACGCGTTGGCGGTTGTACTGAGAGTAATGACTGTTCTGCATGGGCCAAAATAGCTCCACCACCTTCGCACGTTCTGTCATAAATGTTTTTCCCCTATCCCGAGCCACCCCTGGTATTTTCGGGTAAGCCTGTGAGCGTTCTGCCCTTGCGTATACTATGTTCAAACCCTAGCCCCTGCACCCTGTTCACCGTGTGCTTCTGTCTATGGCACCGGTGGTATGCATAGAGCCGAATGGTAACCAAGCTCTGTTGTAATTTGATAACGCCCGTAAGGATTTAGAAGACAATGGTTGGCTGGTGTTTATACAGAGGTTCAAGGGTTTCAATCTTTTTGTTGCACAACAATTCGCCCTCACCTTTGACGGGTGCAGGTCTAAAGTAGGTGACATTAAGCTTGAGCTGAATGAAGAATTCATAAGCTCTGCTACAGGATTAGCAGCCACGGACCAACGATGGTTTAAGAATTCCAAAGTTGATGAGGTACCGTGGCCTTTGCTATTCATATCAAGGAAGGTTGTCTCCTATGACAAAGGTATGCATGTTTCCACCCTTAAACCTAGGTGGCACGATCTTTTGATAATGGTTAAACAATTTGTGACCTGTGAAGGTCGGTATGGATTGGTTTTTCTTTATCACCTCCGATTGTTGATGAATTTCATGGGTTATCCTTCGAACATGCCGCATTACTTCTTTCGTAGTCTTTACAAGATGGCTAAAAGGTTCAAACGTGAGAAGGCTGATAGCATCTTGTTTCACCATGGATTGATTAGACTCATCGTCGTCCACCATTTAAACCTTCATGACGATAATTGGCAAGCCTTTTTATCTCGAAATGGCTTTGTTGATTCAGAGTCTGTCCAAATCGACAAGTTTGTGGTTAGTGAGACTATGGTCAAGCCACCCATGCCATTTCATATCCTCCTACCCCCTGTCGAACCCTCGGTTTTCCCTGACATCTACCTACCTGATACCCTAACCAACCCGTGCACAAAAGACAAGACCGAAGATGTTAAGAAACCTGTGAATAAGAGAGTCAAGGGTAATCCTACTGTCGACAACAAGGGTAATAAAAATGCTCGATTAATATCGAGACTTGCCTGGAATAAGCCTAAGCCAAAAGTTGATCAAAAGCCCATAGTTCTGAGCGAGGACTTGGACTTCGATATCGAGCACTTCCTAGCTGGAGAGTACCCTTATTCTCATGGTCTATGTCCTGAGAAACCCTATGATTATGTATCTAATTTTCCCCCATGCCTAAAGAACAATCCTAACTACCCAGGAAATAGGCTACATAATGAAACCCCTGATGGCTTACACAAACCCTCGCCTATGTTATCAAATCCTGAGAAATCGTCATGCATCCAATGCAATGTGTGGATAGAGCGTTATTTCACTGACGTCCCCTTGTTGCAATCAAATATCAAATCGTTAGAAGACCAAGTCACAGTGCTATCAAAAGAAAGGGACAGGCTTCAAGCTAACGACAAGAAGCAAAAAACCACTGGTTCGATTGTTTTCAGGAATTTCTAAGCCGCAATAGCCTTCGTCAATTCCAAATTATCATGACCAAGTTGTTTTCTGATTATCCAGGTATGAATTTCAATTTTAATTTCATTTTAGGAGTGGCTTGAATTAATATAATGAATTGGTTTTTGGGTTTCGATTAGTTCTATTTCATTATTCAAAATGATTCTTTCATAGTTTTATTATTGAAAACGGTTATGTTGTGGATCCTGTACAGTAGATTCATTCTACTATAATCAAATATAGTTATGATTTGGTTATGCGATTTTGTTGTGCCCAGTTTAGTATAAGCGATTCATTGGTTCTTGATTCGGTTTGGTTTGTTTTTGAATCAATTCTCTTTGATAGTTGATTTGGTTTGATTTCGATTATTTTTGTTTGTTCCTAATAAACTCAAAACAACACTGTTTACTTCGAGTAGCCAGGAACCACCTTGTTTTCTAATTGAATTAATATTCTCGTTTTGATTTTGGATTACATTCGACCTGTGCAAAAGATCTAATTTTATAAAATCGGGAAGCTGTCTTGATTTATAACGATTGTGTCAAATCTAAACTGTTTCGATTCGTTCTTGTTTTGATTTGATTGTTGCATGTCATGGGTTAGCACGATTGCTTGCATGAGTTGGATTGGTATTGAAAATAGATTTGATGTTGCTCTGTTTTTGTTAAGCTCAGTTCGACAGATTTTGTCTATGAAAAACTCGGCTAATAGTTCGTTTTGAAGTTGATTCAAGTGATGATTCCGTTGACTGTCAATCGATTTTGTCTGCCCCCAATTGGCAAAAATGAACGTTTGACAAATCCCACATATTTTGTTATTAACTGATTAATTCAATTACGATGTCATTTGTATCAATTTACATACAAGTTTTGATTTGATTTGCAAATAGCATGGGCCATTTGTATATGTTCTATTAATTTGAAAAAATGATTCTGTTGATTTCGCTTGGATTTGAAAATGATTTTGTTGATGGCTGAAGCAACATAAACTGTTGGTGTTGATTTCAATTGGTTCATGAAAACGATTTCATTGTTGTCGAGTGATCCAATACGATTCTTTTTACCCAAAATCGTGGTAACAAATTGAACAGAGTACATCTATCTCTGTAATCATTCGATTGATCATAATCTTGTTTGCTCTCGAATTAGTATAACAATTTTTGATTTGAATGATTCGTTTGTTTTCAAATAGCAATTAGATATTTGTTTAATACTTTGAATTTAATTCTTTGAGCTCTGAATTGGTTTTAAAACGATTGTGTGTTTGATTTAGACCAGCTACAGAATCGCAGGATTCTGTTGCTAGTCTTTAAAATTAGATTTTTATCAATCTTATCAATAAGATATTCTCTAATCTTGTCTATTTTTGTCCTCTTTCAGGTACACACGAATTGCAATGATCAATTTGGGCATGATGTGGAATTTTAGGGGATATTTGTGTGATGTATTTTTTATTTTAAGTTGTTAGTTTGAGTCAGAAATAGAGACTTGGGATATCATCCCATATTTTTTGTAAACTGTTTTGATAATTCCCACAAGGATGATTTACCCTATGGGAATGTCTTTGAATACTTGTTATTTTTTGTAAAATGATCATGATCACTGTGGGAGAACCAGATTAAGGATTTATGATTCAGACTGGAATGAAAGTTGATGTCTTGTAACAGCTTTCGCTTTCACTATATCAAACTTTTGTTTCAAGTTTTATTCGTATTAGTTTGCAATTGATTATAGACTACTTTAGCTATCGTGATTGATTGCAGGTTGACGTGACTTGGTTTATTTGCTATCTATATCTGATCCCTCCTATTTTTAAAAAAATACAACAATTAATTTGTTTCAGTTAAATGAATTACAGATTTCTCTTCTTCGTTGATTGAATCTTTTTGTACAAATCCTTACACGTGGATTTATGTAAATGTTGTGATTTGTAAATCATAAGATTGCTGTAAATTTTTATGTCTTGTTTGTCCTGTACTTATATTTGAAGAGCACAACAACTTTCCATTTACGAGAAGCTCATGGAGAATTTGATGCGGGTTTCCTCCCACCAAATAGCTGAATCAACCAGCATACACAGGACAAACCTGAAGCGTTACTTCAGGTCAGTTTCTTATTTTTTAATTAATAGTTAGAATTGTTAGTATAATTTAATTAGTTTAGGTAGTGAATTGTGTATATTAGTAGTTTAGATTTGTTTATTAGTTTGTTTTAATTGTTATTTCTATTTAGATTAGTTCATTTAGAGTAGTTTTCTTTTGTTTTATTAGGACTTAGATTGGCTAACGGAGCCGCTAAACCCATCAGGGTGGGTTATCCCAAACGGCTTGGGTTATTTAGACAACCCCATACTGGATCCACTCTTCCAATTGGCGAGCGTTCAATTTCGCCCGTCAACATGTCCCAACTAGGTTGTATACACTTGATTCCAACAACCCACCCTTGCCTCTACCTCGGGTGAGACTTCATTTGCTTCGTAGGTGTTGTCGAATGGGCCAGTAGTTATGGTTTTGTTGGTGCATTGTTGAAGCGTTGAACCTTGGGTCTGCCCCTATGCCAACACCAAATTTGCCTAAAAACCATGGTCCTGCTTCCAAGATATTTACATAGTTTTCATTGTTGAAAAAAGAGCAATAAAAATATGTTTGAAGGAAAAAATTATCTATACATGTTTTTTGGTCTATTATGATAAGGAATGTTACTCATCCTATGTAATAAATGAATCAAATCATATATAATAACCTACACGAAATGAATCAAATGTTTTTAAGAGTAGATTTCTTATGTTATTCATTTGGCCAATATCCTTTTTATAGGTTTTCATATGGTCCACCAAACTTTAAAGAAATAATAAAAGATAACAACCTCACTACTTTCACATAGCTTGAAGTATGGAAGAAATGATCAGTTATGCATATGCATGTATCTCAAAGGTTGAAAGATGAAACTAACTATCCATAATTATGCCATAAATATGGAGAATGAGCCATCATTGGAGGTATGTTAGTGGTGAGGTTCCCTTCTTTCAGGGTGTTTCCTCTTGTTCCATGACAATTCCTCCTATTTTAGATTGAAATCATCCTTGCTTTCCTCTCAGTTTAGTGATGGTTCTAGATAATGTGAAAATGATACAAGGACTTGGAAGAAGCGGGAACGTCATGAAAATATGTAGACAATGATGTAAGTCCAAAATTATTAAGTGTTAAATCAGCAAGAAGAGGTTGAGATACAAAAGAAACATGGGTAAGAGTTGCATTGTTTCTAATAATAATATGGGTTCTCATTATTATAGTTATGATAACCACCCCCATGGGAAGCTATTGGTTGTCACCATTTTCTAGAAGAGGTGGAATCAAGGTTTGGAATTCCTTTTTATAATAATTACCCTTCTCATGAAAAATTATTAAGGATGTGTATCAAAGGAACAACTCCATGAAAATAGGTGCAAACTAGAATATGTCACACATGAACTTGATGTACAAATAATAGTTCCTAGGGTGGAGGAGCATCCCTCAAGATCACCCAATGTAAGAATTTTTTTTATGTTGACTGTGATATTTATATTGAAAACTAAAGGGGTGGTGGTGTGGACAATTCTAGGAACCTAGATGGATTTATGGGCGTTGAAATTATTTCCAAAGTGAATGTGTGAACTACAAAAGGAATCCAACAATGACATGTGAATGAACCTAGGTGGGAGGGTGACATCCAAGGAACTAGATCAATGCTAAATAATAGTGTTTTAAATGGATGTTGAGCCAAAATAAAACCTGATTGATTTCCAAGAGAATCTAGGGTGGAGGGGTGGTCCTCTAGAACCCAACACTATATTATAAAAGGATCTAGGTGGGAGGATGACCTCTGAGGAATCAAATTGATAGAAAATGAGAACTAGGTGGAAGCATAGGTTTCATAGGATCCAACATGATCATGAAAATGAGATTTGGGCGGGAGAGAGAAACTCCAAGGAACCAATGGGATCAAGAAAATTAAATTTGTGTGCGAAATAAAATCTCCTAGGAGCTAGTATGATGAGAGCTAGGTGGGAGAGCATATATCCAAGGAACTAGCATGATCAATAAAATGAGACTTGGGTAGGAGAGAATATATTCAAGACACTAGGATGATATAGAAAATGAGATCTAGGTAGGAGAGAGGATCTCCAAGGAACTAGAGTGAGCCAAAAATTGAGAGCTAGGTGGGAGAGTGGATCTCCAAGGAACTAGTGTGGATCTAAATCTGAAGTAATTAGAGTGGGTGATAAGACAATATAAATTAACCTACAAGACTGTTATAAAACCAGGATTGTGGAACAATAAAAAAAAAAAAACGCAGAAATAAAACATAGAAGATACAAAATACAATAGAGACACAAATATATGTGGTTCACCCAGTTTGGGCTACGTCCACCAGATAAATTGTCAGGTCCTTCCTTTTTATTATCTAGAAAAATGAAGGGATACAACCTACAACACACCCGTTGTAGCTTCCTCTTCTTTCTCTCACAACCTCCTTTCTCCGAATACAATATTCACAAAAATAGACAGCCACAATACAATTCCCTCATAAAAGAGGGTTTCCTTCTAGGTAAAAAAACCCTATAATAACTTGTACTGTGAAATATATGACCTTATAATGAATGGTCAATATTTACTATGAAATTACCATATACATTTACAAGGAAATTTTTCCTTTGAGGGATGCTGCCCCCAAACCCCCACTAGGGACCCGCTTTCCCCAAGACATCCCAACCGGGGTGATCAACCCCCCCTGCAGGCCCCCCACGTGGAGGGGTGTATAGTTTTCATGGGGTATAAACATGACTGAAAACAAATACCTCTAAATAAGAAGGATAATTAGGTTCCACAACCAACAAAGACTTTTGTGTCTAGGATGGGAGGGTATCCTCCAAGAAAACCCAATCTACTACTTAACTAAGTATTTTGAGTGGGTGCTACTCTAGGAGAAGTAGATCTACTAAATGTTGCTCAAGAGAATCATGTTAAGTGGGAATTGAGCCAAGAGAACTAAATGAATTTTGTTGAGAATTTTTGGGGTGGACGGTATATCTCAAAGGAACCCAAGACCATAAACCAAACATATCTAGGTGGGTAGAAAATCTCCATGAAACCAAATCAATTCTAAGGATGATTCCTCTAGTTGGGTGTTGATACAAAGAGAACTATAATGACTACCAAGAGAAACTAGGGTGGATGGGTAGACCTCAAGTAACTTAGTGTTGGATGAAATGGATCTTGCCAATATGTATGAAATTGCATTAACCAATTCTATGTGTGATGGAAAAAAGGTATGGATGAATTGCTGGTGTTGAAGCTACAAGCGTATATGATAATAACATGTCTCAATATTCATATGTGTAACCATGATTTGTTTATTTTTTTGTACAGGACAACTACATTGGAAGAACAAAAAACATAAAACACATATACACATATATTGGTTAACCAATAAGTAAGTTGTATTATTGCAAATATTAGTTGGATGATTTAGGGCCCTAATCTTTGGATGGATACTTCCAACCCAATGTCTAGAGATAGGCATCCACAGTAGAGACAAAAGGGCTGGGAATTCATAAGTGTTTTATTCTTATGTGTGAAATTTGTCCAACCTAGTACGTGGTGCAATAGTCATCTTATCCAAAGAATAGAAGTGAACAACTAATATATATAAGAAATAATGACCATTGTAACTTACCAAATGTGAAAGTGATCATTCCGTCCCTTATATGAAATAGAGTCTAGAAAATTTTCAAAGGGAGAGTGACCCACAAAATCCAAAGAAGAACACTAATAGGAGGTAAGAATAAATAAAACCCTTTGTTCAAAAATAATTGTTTGACAATGGATGCTTCAAACCAAGATGGAGAAGGTTTACATGAGGAAGAAATAACCTAGAAGGTTGCAACAAACAAGAATGCACTAAACCACATTCTCATGATAGACTATCCTAAAAAATCCATGTTGTAATTAAAATGTAGGAGGTATATGAGCACCAAGCCATAAACTCTATAGGTATCTTGAAAATGTCATATTCCTTTGGAGTTGTTTTATTCACTACTTATAGCATATATGAGCAAGTATGCGTGGGATACTAGTATTATTATAAATGGTGTAGGTCAATGGATATAATTGTTAATACTATGTATAATTATTCTAAAGAATACCAAGTGAAATATTAATGAATAAATACCCAAAACCTTGAAAGAACAAAAAAGTGATACATAACTCAAATTTCAGACCACTAACAATACTAAGATCATATGGGGACTAGAATCCACTCCACAGTTCTAAGTCACAAAAATTTATTGGTTGCTGAAAAAAATTGACTAAGGTGAGAAAAGATGGACATGATGAAAATACACATAAGAAGACATTCAATCAACTTCAGACCCATAAATGAGCATGCTAATGAAAACTATGAATCTCCAGACTCAATGCGAAAACGAAACTCACTGATCGTTTAAATTTTAGTGAAAATATTTTTTATCTAATGGCCTCTCTGCACCATAATTGATTGTTGCACTTGGTTAAAAAAATAATTATTAATATTATTACAATTCTCATTGGTCCAAATCCCTTCAGATGGTGGTGTTTTGGATTACCTTTTCATAGCACCATTCGATGTTTTATAAGTATTTTTTTTTGTTTCTTTTGGCATATCATACTTCCTCATGTTTTAAAATATATGAAAGGAGAAATTATTATTTCCAAATTCCGGGAAGACCCAATCACTGTTAGATAAACAATATCTCCTTAAATTTCTAGAACCATTTTCTTCATGGAAACCTCCATAGACTTCAATCCCTTGCAAGTATCCCCAAGAAACAACACATTCATTTTTCTTCACTCAAAGCTTTGGTTTGTGCCATCTTTTTGTCAAAATGGGTATGTGGGATCGCTAGAAGTGCATGAGACCCATAGAACGTGTTGTAAAAGAGATTGACGTCCTATAGATGTTCTCCTACACTAATAACCCTAGAACACTCCATCAAAATGGAAATAAGAAAAAAAACCAAGATCTAGGTGGGAGGGTGGGAGAGAAGACCTGAACACAGGGTCTTCACTGAGCGAACCTATGACATAGCACATGCATTTATGGGATATTAAATAATACTCCTAATTTCACTAGATATCGATAAATACCTCAAAAAATCCTTTTGTTGAGCCATCCTCCCAATACATCTTTCAAATAAATAAAAACCCTATATTTTTAACAAATACTCCTCTTTATACCCCTCAATACCTATAAACTTGTCAATACCCTGCATCCCCCCTCCAATACCTAAAATATATTGACTTTATTTTTCACAATTTTAAACCCTCTTTATGAATGACTATGATAAGATATTCATGATCTTATAGTAAATGCAAAGGAACATTTCTCATCCCATAAAATAAATAAATCAAATAATAATAATATTTTGAAAGAACATTCAAATCTGACATTTGGAACCATAATATGATTAAAAGTACATTTCTTATGTTATTTATTTTACCAAAGGCCTTTTTATAGGTTTAAAAAGGATCTTCCAAAATTTAAAGAAATAATAAAAGTTAACTGCCTAGCTACTTGCATGCATTCTAAATGATATAATAAATGATAAATATGCATATGCACACAAATTGAATGTTGGGAGATGAAAATAAATATTCATACGTATGCTAGAAATCTAGAGAAGGCACCTTGCAATATGAAAAAACATGACCCAATGTTACAATATTGTGAACAAAACATAACATATCAATGTGACGAACATTAATTGTCATCGCAATGTGACAAACATAATGAGACTTTGCAATGTGATGAATATAACTCGTCATCACAATGTATTGAACAAAATATGACATCATATTGTGATTAACACAACTCGACATCACAATGTGACAAACATATCCTAATGTCACATTCAAACATAAACCTTCACTAACATCACATTATGATGCAATCCCACATATTCATACATCGCAATGTGACAAACATTACCTATCGTCGTAATGTGACAAACATAACCCAACATTGCAATGTGTCGAACTTTAGCCAATATCACAATGTGACAAACATTGTCCATTGTCATAATATGAAGAACATGTCCCAATGCCTCAATGAGCCAAACATTGCATTGAGACAAACTTACCCTAATGTCACAATGTGATGAACATAATATGACGTCAAGATGTGATGAACAAAATCCAATGACTATAAAGTGACATCATTATGTGATGAAAAAAACCCCATTTCCCAATATGACAACCATAAATCAATGTCGCAATGTGATGAACATATTAACCCAACATTGCAATGTGTCATACAAAACCCGATGTCTTAAAGTGATGAAGATTTATAGATGCAACAATTGAACATGAACCTTCATCAACATCACATTATGATGAAATCCAACCATAGTAAACTATAGTCAATCATGTTCAAACATAGTTAACCATGGTCATCCATGGTCAAAGATGGTCACCCATGATCAATGATAGTCAAAGATGGTAATACATAGTCAACCATGTTTAATCATAGTCACCCAAGTTCTACCATAGTTGACCATGGTCTACCCTAATCAATTATAGTCAACCACTGATGGCACCATTTTCCATCGATGTGAACATAATTTTACTGAACGTCGCAATGTGAAAAACATTACCTGATGTTGCAATGTGAAAAACATTCCTTGATGTTGTAATGTGACAAACATAAATTGACATCACAATGTGTCATAGAATACCCAACATCATAATGTGAAAAACATTTTCCAATGTCGCAATGTCATGAATACGAACCAACATCGCAATGAGCCAAATAAATACCTACATCACAATGTGATGAACATAGTCAAATTTTGCAATGAGTTGAACATACCCCAACGTCGTAGTGTGGTGAACATTACCTGACATTGCAATATAAAGAACATATCCAGTGTCACAATGTGATAAACATAATACGATGTGATAATTCAGACCCAACGTTGCAATCTTAGGACCATAACGTGATGTCATTATGTGACGAAAAAAACCTCATGTCCTAATGTTACAACCAAAAATTGATGTCACAATGTGATGAACATAACCCAACATTGTAATCCATCGATCAAAACTTGATGCCATAATGTGAAGAAGATATCCTAACATTACAATTGAACATAACCCTTCAGCAACATCACATTGTGATGAAATCCAACCATATTAAACTACAATCCATCATGTTCAACCATGGTCAACCATGGTCAAACATGGTCACCCATGATCAACGATAGTTAATCTTGGTCATATATAGTCAACAATTTTCAATTATAGCCACCCATGGTCTACATAGTCTTTCATAGTCGACCATGGTGAACATAAACATTCAACAACATCACATTATGATGAAATCCAACCATAGTAAACTACAGTACTCCATCATGTTCAACCATAGTCAACCATTTTCAACCATTGTCAAACATGGTCACCCATGATCAACCATAGTTAACCATGGTCAACCATAGTCAAACATGGTCATCGATGATCAACCATAGTCAACCATGGTCATATATAGTCAATAATGTTCAATTATAGCCACCCATGGTCTACATGGTCTTCCATAGTCAACCATGGTCTACCCTAGTCAACCATATTTAACCATGGTCAACCACAAGAAACCATGGGAAACTATACTCAACGATGGTCACTATTGTCATACATTGTCAACCATGGTCAACCATAGTCAACTATACCATTTCATGTGTAACAATAGTCAACCATGGTCAAACATGTCATTCATAGCTTACGTTGTCAATCATGGTCAATTGTGGTCAACCATAGTCAAATATAACTGGAAAAGATTAACCATAATCAACCATGGTCATACATATTCAACCACGGTTAACCATAGTCAATCATAGTCACCCATGGTATTCCATAGTAAACCATGGTCTTCCTTGGTCAACCATACTCAATCTTTGTCAATGATGGTCAACCAGAGGAAACCTTTGGAAACCATAGTCAACCATGGTCTACATGGTTGTTGGCACAGGGAAAGACCCGAGGTTCAATGCTTAAACAATTAACCAACAAAACCCTAACTACCAACCCTTTTGGCAACACCTGTGAAGCAGATGAAGTCTCACCCGAGGTAGAGGAAGGGGGGGTTGTAGGACTCAAGTGTCTACAACCTAGCTGGGACACAGATATTTGATTACAACACTTTACATATCACTTAGAAATTAACGTTCATTAGTCTTTGACTCTTACTCACATCATAGATAAAAACCCTAATTACATAACAATGCAATATTCAACAAGATCTAAGAATATCTAACCATTTAACACATAACATCAAACAGATTTAGCATTCATACATGTTATTAAGCACTAAGCTACTACATCAGATCCATCTAACATACATAAAGATTCATCACTAAGCATAAATCACATCAATAACACAAAAAAATCACAACACAGGATATACGTTGTTCACCCCCAGTGAGGGGCTACGTCCACCAACTCTTCATCTTCTTTATTATCTTCTTTCAATCTTCTTACATGCACAAAGCCACAAAACCAACTCCGCATAGGACATGATATCTACGTGCACTTGGCCAGATCCTCCTTCCCCAAGTTTGGCACAACATAGAGTCTTCTTACAATCACTTGCACTTAACTCTGAAATTCCTCAACACATAGAATCCACATAGCCTTTACAACTAATCGAACTTAGAAACCTCTACATATCTTTCATAAAGCCAACTTAGATCTAATATTATGCTTCTTACAATGCCTAGCTACTTATTTATACATTTACAAATGGGGCCTAAGCATGGGTAAACCCATGGGCCGACATCGTATACCTGTTACATAAGCCCTGAACCCAAAAATCCTGTAAAAGGGGGAGAGATCTCGCGATCTCCGCTTCACCTGGGCACTCTATCTTCGACCAGCCTATCGAAGTCCCAAAAGTGGTCAAACACGACCAAGGTTCTCCAAAACTTGGTCGAGGGCCAACAAGCCCCCAAAACTCACCTGCGACTTGTCCCGAGTCATTCTGATATGGGAACCTCTTCTTTGAATGCCTTGAGTTTGGCTCGAGATGCCTCGACTTGCTCCTTTGCCAGGGCCTCTTGCTCAACAAAATCCTGAATGAATTTATCGATGATAGGTCCTTCCAAGCATTTTTCCATTGTGGTGACCATTTGTTCCAGCTGTGCACATTTTCCCTCGATCTCCTCAAAGAGTGTGCAGGATTCATCCTGTACCGGTTGAATTCTCCATGTCACTTCCATGACTTTACTATAGATGGAATGGACCTATTGTTGAACTGCGCGTTGTTCTTGTGACCTTTTCATCTTCTCGACCACTGACAGTAGCTTCAACTATTCTTTTACTGTCGTTGTGACTCCAATGTCCTTAGTTTTGGTTCCTCTACAAGACGCTCATAGGTCTACGCACTTTGATTGTTGAGTTTCTTTCATTCTAAGGCCAATTCCTTGATTCTTCTGATTGTGCTCCAAGCAATTTCTTCCATATGGTCTCGTGCTTCCTGTGGAGTGCTCGACACTACTTGCAATTCCAGTTCTACTACTCTTGATTGGATCTGTTGAATGGATTCAGCGAGATTATCCACTTGGCTCTCAATTGTTTCCTCTTCCATATGTGTTAGGACTGACAAAAGGAGAAGTGGTCTAGTGACTACTTATTTAACTCCCATATTATCTATGAGAAGTTGTTCATTTTCCTTCTGGATCTGTGCTCTATCCTCTGCAAACTTCGCCTAGAGGTCATCTTTCTCTTTCTTCACAACCCAACGCTACTATAGGTCTTCCTCCTTTTCTTGCTTTAATGCCTCTGTGGACTACTCTTTTTCTTCCTAGACCCGAAGAAGGTGAGCCTCTGTCGCATATGCTATTCTACATAGTTGGCCATGCTCATATCCTACTTCTATGCCCCCTGATGACAACAATGTCGTAGACACTGCGCAGATCAAATAAAGAGCATGATGTACCCCTTTGAGCTCCACCTCAATCCGGTCATACATTGTCTCTTGTTTGGCTTTGCTTCGCTGTAAAATGTCCTCAGATGTATCTGATACAGCTACGATGAAGAGGTCAATTTTATCCACCGTAAGTATAGTCTGTAAGTGGGGCTTATTGGCACGTGAATTCTTCTGTGCTGAGGGTTTCTTTGGAGAAACCTTTATTTTCTTGGATGTCTCTGTCTCTGTAAGGGGATATTTAGGTGGTGTTACTTCACCCTATTCCTTCTTGTATTCTTCCCCTTCGTCCTCTTCTTTTTATACTTCATCACCTCCTCCCCCCTTAGGTGCATCTGGTGTAGTCTCCTCTGATGCATTGTGAATTTCCTATACTTCTTCCTTCTTATTCTTCTTTCTACTAATTGGTCCATCATACTCTTCCCGAATGACTATAGGACTTCCGACGAGGTCGGGGTCAGAGAGTTATATCTATTCGACTGGTACAAGGAATTCTGCAGGCCATTCCTTGGTTATTTCCTCCATATCTTCCTCAGTGTGTTTGTAATAAGATTGGATCTCTTCCTTGTGTTTGTCTCCGCATGGACTGAGGTAAATGAAGTGCATGTCTATGAGGAACTTCCCTATTGAACTGAACCTATGAAGTGTATTCGGTGTCATTCAAGGGAAGGATTCAATGGCCCTCTTGTAACACCCTGTTTCCCCCAATCTGTAAAAATAACTATATTGGCCAAGAAATATGGAAAAATCAAAGATGTGAATGTTTGATTTGATGAACCTTTGTATAAAAGGTCAATGAATGTAAATAATAATATGAATACATGTTGCAGGATTGTTGGAAGGGGGATGTGTTGTAAGAGACCACGATAGCTAACGAGAGGTGGTGGAAGGAACCTAGAATGGTGGTGTTAACTTCCACCGAACCAATCCCATACGGGTCTTTATTTTCTCAAATACCAATGCTGCTCTCTGACCCAAGAATGAATTACCCGCCAGGATGCTAGGTGGGGAGGATCCTCAAGAGTTAATGAGGGGATGGGGGCGAATTGCCCATATGTAGAAGGCCACAGACCTGACCACAGATGGGGAAATTTGTGCCACACACGACCTTGCAGAACAAGGAAAGAAAGGAAGTGTGGGGGATATGGGAGGGAGGATACGCGACAAGGATCACAAAAGAGAAGATGGAAGGAACTCTGGAGAGACAGAGAGTCCCAAACAATGGAGAAGGGGAGAAAAACCTTCGTTCTGGACTTTCGTTGAGCTGGAAGGAGGAGACTGAATCTCCAAGCATCGTGGTCTAGCTCAGGGGTGGATAGTGGTAAATCTGTCTGGATTCATTGAGCCTACGGTTGGGTAGAAACAAGCACCCCTCTCAGCAGTCGCATCATGCCTAGTGTTTCTGATAAGTGTTATGTCTGTATTTTGAATTGCATATCACGAATGCATGCTCACATTTATATGCTATTAAATGGTTTTTCTATGGAATTGTTTGCCTGTGTGTTGATTTGAAATAATGGAGGCATGATTATACTTATATGACCATAATCAACTTATGTATAGAATGAATAAGTTTAGAATATGAGACCGTTCCCTTGAGGATGGTCCCATTTACGTGACTCACGCTATGTCCTAGTTTGTTTTCCTAAAGGCATCTTCTCTCGGGAAGTTTCCTCATGTTCCAAAGCTAGAGTGAGTCCATTGAAAGGCCCACCATGACCATGATAATAAACCCACGAGTTTCCTTACCCCTATCACAGAGTTTATAGCTCGACAAATTAGGAAGGCCTTTTCGTTAGATCACCAAGCCTAGGGATAGCTTACCCAAGAACCCTCTGAAGGATCTATCGGAGCTTTATTGCCTGTCGATATTAACCTTTGCATAGACAAAAGGGTGGAATTGGAAACATATTGAAAGTCCCAAAGTATTCGAAACATTCTCAGAACAGGACACGTGGCAGTTGGGTAGTATTTTGCTAACCCGTGACTTGGAGTGGTCAAAGGGTAGGATTGGATGAACTCACAATTCACAAAATCACGACGTGATTGTAGTCATTGATCCATGAGTGATCTGAACCATCAGTTTAGCGTAGATAAGGCTTAGGCGTTTCGGCACCTGGGAAGACCAAAGGGCAAGACCCTTCATCTTCGCAAGTCACGAAATCCTGGTATGCGAAACCTCGATTAGTTTAGTGTAGATAAGGCTTTGACGTTTCGGCACCTGGGAAGACCAAAGGGAAAGACCCTTCGTCTTTGCAAGTTGTGAAGTCCCAGCATGTGAAACTCCGAGAGGATCTAGACTGTCCATTGGAGGAGATGCGTGGTGAGAGGTAAAAATTCGAGGATGGCTCTGAAACCCCTGAGCCATTGAATCTCGTATAAAAACAAAGGGGTTAAGACTGAGTGTCCTTCAACACACTTAATCTTAGGAGGGATAGTGACCATCAGATCCAGATTAACAAGGGTCGTTGATCTCCTACACGAATTCCCATATCAAAATTTGGGGATCTGAGTGACAAGAGTTTTGGAGTCGTTGCATCGTGAACTCCTGATTCATGAAGCTTCGAAGAGATCTGGACCATTGGATCTACATCATTGAGGGTCATTGGATCTTGTGCAAGAACTTGCGTATCAGGTTTTGGGTTTTGAAGAGTCGAAAGACTCGACCTTCTTAAATTTCAAACTCCCGGTTACTAAAGTCCCGATACGGAAAGGAACGTTGGATCAGGGGGAACATTTGTAGTCGTTGATCTCACTGAAGGTAGGATTTTGGGTTTCAGGGTTTGAAGAGTTGAAAGACTCGACCCTCTTACATTTCAAACTCCCATTTACTGAAGTCCTGATACGACTAGGACCGTTGGATCAGGGGGGAGATCCGTAGCCATCGATCTCACCAAAGGTAGGATATCAGGTTTCGAGGTTTGAAGAGTCAAAAGACTCGACCCTCTTTATTTTTGAACTCCCAGTTATCAAAGTCTCGATATGGCCAGGACCGTTATATTAGGGGGGGAGATTTGCAGCCGTCGATCTCAACTAAGATACGATTTCGGGTTTCGGGGTTTGAAGAATCGAAAGACTTGACTCTTGGGCATCGTTGAGTTGTAAAGTGTGAAAGGCGCCCCTTGGCTTGGCCCAGGGTCATAACCAATGATCACATGGAGGTGAAGCCCGCGCTTGGTACTTGAGTTGTACACGATGTATTTTCAATGAAAGAACTGGCAGATTGGCTTAGGGAAGGTTCCGAAAGGAAGAGCTAGCTTGCGCTAGGACCTCGTAGGAACTCGGGGATTTTGTCCCTTGAGAAAAAGGAGAGAGAAAAAGGGCAAAAAATCTATTATGCCATAGTGGGTGTGTTACAAATTGGTATCAGAGCATGGTTACAAAACTTATCCTACTTGGGCTCATGAACGGGTTGCGCAGAGAATCCATTCGAAGTACTCTTAAAAAGGAGTAACCCTCTATCTTAACCCCCTTAATCAAAAAGTCGAAGTTAAGAATGAAAACTCCTATTGTGTGTATGCATGTGAAAAGTATGAATTATGGACTAGTTATGAATGAATATAAATATTGACTAACAAAAAGCGTTTTTCTTTTGCACACAAGCAGACGATCAACCACGGGAAACTGCAGACGCATAGAATGGTGAATCACCACGAAGTGGGGGATGGCTCCCACAATAGAGACGAAGATTCTGACGAAAGGAGGGCGGTAGGGACCCCTCCAGATCTAGCTAAGACTGTGAGGAGCCTCATGGTCGAACTATAGAGATGCAAGGTCGATAACAAAAGGATGATAAAAGAGAAAGAGAAGCAAATGGAAATTAATGCAATCTTACTGTAGAGTTTATTTGACATACAAAGACAATTGTAGCATGAACCTGACACCAGTCACGCGGACCGACGAAAGACAAAGAAAATTTGAAGTCCACCTGAGATACATAAATGTGGTCTTTTAAGTGGCCACACTAGGAAGAGAACCTCAAGAAAGGTCCACCCCAGAGATAAGGGACAAGCGTCGAATGATACCTCTAGAAAGGAAGCTGGCGACTTGGAGGGATCTTTTAGCAGCAGAACTAGTTCTTATTCCCGAAGAAAACAGAAGAAGTGAAAGAATTCCAAGAGTCATAATCTCGAAGAATTCAAGAAGGTCAAACCACCCTCTTTCGACGGTGAAATAAAGAAGGGGGAGGAAGCGACGGCCTGGCTTCTTGGACTAAACAAGTACTTCAGAGTCCATGACTTCTCAAAAAACTTGAAGGCCCAAGTAACCACCTTCAACTTGAATGGAAAGGCTTCCATTTGGTGGGAAGACCTTAAGAATGTAAAAGGGATTCACGAAGAGGGCCTGTCTTGGGAACGGTTTGAGAAATATTTCAGGAAGAAGTATCTGTCAAAAAGGTATTTCGACGAAAAGACTAAAGAATTCTATGAACTCAAGTTGGTAAAACTCACCATAGAGGAATATGTCAGCAGATTCCTCGAGTTGCTGAGGTACGTACCCTACATAAAAGCAGAAAAGGCAAAGGTGCAACGATTTATCAGTGGACTACCTAAGGAATATCAGAATAGGATTGAGTTTGATGAGCCAAAGACCCTAGAAGACACTATCCGAAAGGAAATATATTGTCATGAACATCTTGGGCATCAGACAAAACCTCGCGAAGGCTGGAAGCAGAAGAATAGTTCGGGATTCCAGAAAAAGCGGTTTAAATCCACAAGATTTAAAAACTATAAAAAGAACTCAAGGATGAGATTCCCATATCGGAGTGTACACCAACAGAACTTCCCCTCCTTGGGTGGAAATAAACCTTCTAGATTTTCCCCAGGAAAGACTGATAACCCAAAGAGAGAACCTTTGAAATGTTGGGGTTGTGGAGAAGAACATCTATTGACGGACTGCCTGCACCGACAATAGAACAGCCAGAGAATTTACAGCGTTCAAGAAGCTACCACCGACAATGACGTGGCCAGGAGTGTGCCGCAAATTTAAGTAGCCTTGGATAATAACCAAGCTGACCACCAAGCTTCAATGGTGGAAATAGAAGGTATGATCACCAACCATCTAGTGTCTATTCTAATTGACCCTAGTTCAAATTTGATTTACATAGCCCCTAAGGCTATTGATAAGTGTAAATTACAGCCACATAAACACGCCAATCCATGGTTGGTACAGTTATCCACTAGCACCAAAACAAAGGTAGCGGAGGTCATACCAGCTTGCCAATTCACTATGGGTGAATTCCCCACCCAAGCAACCCTTAACATATTACCCCTAGGATTGTATGACCTGTTGATTGGTATGGATTGGTTAGCCACACATAAAGCTAGACTAGACTGTTACCATAAAACCTTAGAATGTGTAAGTGAATAAGGAAGAAGGATAACCCTTCAAGGGATCCAAAAACCTGTCTCAGTGAGACATATATCAGCTCTTCAAATGAGAAAGTATTGCAGAAAGGGATGTCCACTATATGCGATACAGGTGTTGAAATCAATTGAAGATGACAAACCAAGCCTCGAAGACCACCCCACACTAAGAGAATATAGAGATGTATTTCCGGAAGAGGTACCAGGTCTACCCCGAGAAGGGACATTGACTTCTCGATAGAACTTGCACCAGGGGTTGTGCCAGTGTCTAGGACACCCTACAGGATGAGCACACCTGAGCTAGTTGAGCTTAAATTACAACTAAAAGAAATGATGGACAAAGGATATATCTGGCCCAGTGTGTCTCCATGGGGAGCACCAGTCCTGTTTGTGAAAAATAAAGATGGTACCCTTCGACTATGCATAGATTATAGACAACTCAATAAGGTAACCATAAAGAACAAGTACACCTTACCCAGGATCGATGACCTGTTCGATCAATTGGGAGGTGCTTCCATCTTCTCAAATATTGACTTGAGATCTGGATACCATCAAGTCCGAATCAAGGGTGAAGACATCCACAAAACTGCCTTTAGGACGAGATATGTTCACTATGAGTTTGTGGTAGTACCATTTGGATTAACCAATGCCCCTGCCACTTTTATGTGCTTGGTGAACAATGTGCTGAGCAAATTCCTAGACAAATTTGTACTGGTTTTTATTGACGATATATTAATTTAATCCAAGAATAGAGAGGAACATGAGGAACACCTTAGGCTTGTGATTTAAGTGCTAAGAGATCATCATCTCTATGCCAAATTTAGCAAGTGTGACTTTTTCTAGAAGAAAATACATTACTTGGGCCATGTCCTATCTGAAGAAGTAGTAGCAGTAGACCCTGACAATATCAGGTCTATCATGGAATGGACTACCCCAAAGGACGTTTCGGATATCAGATCCTTTATGGGCTTAGCAGGATACTATAGGAGATTTATCAAAGGATTCTCCAAGATTGGGTGTCCAATAACTGCCCTCCAGAATAAAGGGGCTAAATTCACGTGGACACAAAAATGTGAAGAAATGTTTCAAACCCTAAAACATCTACTGACCCACTCACCTGTGTTGAAGATCGTCGATCCCGAAGCTGACTTCCTCGTGTGCACAGATTCCTACAAGGAAGGGCTTAGAGGAGTCGTTATGAAAGGAGGAAGTGTGGTCTGCTATGAATCCTGAAAATTGAATGAGCACGAAGTCAAATATGTGACCCATGATCTAGAGCTGGTCGCCATAGTGCACACCTTAAAAGTGTGGAGGCATTACCTCCTGGGAAGGAAATTTGTACTTATGACAGACCACTGTGGATTGAGATATCTATTTGACCAACCAAATCTCAATGCCAGAAAAGCTAAGTGGATGGCCCTCCTTAGCGAGTTTGATTTTGAAATCAAACATATTAAAGGAAAGGAAAATAAGGTGGTCGATGCCCTTAGCAGAAGTATGAAAAAAATTCACCTGGAAGTGGTGAGTAGCTGTGAGATGGATGCCAAGGAAAGAGTCAAGAATTCACAAGAAACAACATTCTTCCAGACCGTGACCTCGTACCTGGAGAAAGAACCCATAGGGATAAAGTATGAAGGCTACCAGATGATATATGGAGGTATGCTAACTTATAGAAACAGATTGTATATTCCTGAGTGTGATGACTTGAAGAGGTTCATAAGGGATGAACTACATAAAAGACCGTATACTGGTCATCCAGGATACCAGAAGATGATAACGGCCACCAAGAAACAATTCTATTGGGATGGATTGAAGAAAGACATAGCGATGTACCTACCCAAATGCATAGAATGCCAACAGGTTAAAGCAGAACACCGACACCTAGCAGGATTATTACAACATCTACCAATCCCAGAATGGAAATGGGAAACCATCTCCATGGATTTCATCATCGGATTACCAACCTTGACCAAACAGAATGATGACATCATGGTAGTGGTGGATAAATTGAGAAAGTCCACTCATTTTATCCCCGTCAAGTCGACTTGCAAGGCAATAGACATCGCCAACGTATTCATGAAGGAGATATTTAGACTGCATGGTATGCCTAAAGAGATCGTGTCTGACAGAGACACGAAATTTACTTCCAACTTTTGGAAATCCTTGATGGTTGGTCTGGAGACCAAATTACTGTTTATCACAGCCTATCATCCTCAAACCGATGGATAGATAGAAAGAGTGAACCAAATATTGGAAGACATGCTAAGGATGCATGTAATGCATCAACCCAAAAAGTGGGAATACTACCTGTCACTGGTGGAATTCGCCTACAACAACGACTACCAAGAATCCCTGAAGACGAGTCCTTTTGAAGTCCTCTATGGTAGGTCGTGAAAAACTCCAGTCAGTTGGAGTAATCCCGTAAACATAATTTCTATTGGACCCGACATGTTGAAAGAAATGGAACAATAAGTGATTCAGATAAAGAAAAATCTAAAGGTTGCTCAGAACAGACAGAAAAGTTACACCGACCGAAAGAGAACTCCAAGAGAGTTCAAGATGGGAGACCATGTATATCTCAGAGTTATGCCCAAGAAGAGTTCCCTGAAGATGGGAGCTTGTGCCAAGTTGGAACCTTGGTATTGTGGACCCTTTGAAGTTCTATATAGAGTAGGACCTGTAGCCTATAGGCTAGCACTTCCTCCCACAGTAAAAGCACATAATGTTTTCCATGTTTCATTATTGAAGAAATATGTACATGATTCTAATCATGTAATTGACTGGTCTGTGATCCAGGTGGAACCGGAGGGATAATTCCTGCCAGAACCTCAATGCATATTGGACAGAAAGGAAACCCCACTCAGGAACTGAACCATTGCACAAGTCAAGGTGTAGTGGAAATATTTTGGCTCAGATGAGGCTACGTGGGAAATGGAAGATGCCATGAAATAGGCACATCCGATTTTGTTTACTTTTGTACATACATGCCATATTGATAGATAGAACATCGAGGAGGATGTTCCTTTAAGGGGGAGGGAATTGTAACACCCTGTTTCCCCAGTCTGTAAAAATAGCTATATTGGCCAAGAACTATGGAAAACTCAAAGATGTGAATGTTTGATTTGACGGCCCTTTGTATAAAAGGTCGATGAATGTAAATAATGTTATGAATACATGTTGTAGGATTTCTAGGAGGGGGATGTGTTGTAAGAGACCACGATAGCTAATGAGAGGTGGTGGAAGGAACCTGGAATGGTGGCATTAACTTCCACCGAACCAATACCATACGGGTCTTTATTTTCTCAAAGGCCAATGACGCTCTCTGACTCGGGAATGAATTACCCACCAGGATGGTAGGTGGGGAGTCTCCTCAAGAGTTGATGAGGGGATGGGGTCAAACCGCCCATCTGTAGAAGCCCACAGACCTGACCACGGATGGGGAAATTCGCGCCACACGCGACCTTGCAAAACAAGGTAAGAAAGGAAGTGTGGGGGATAGGGGAGGGAGGATACACGACAGGGATCACAGAAGAGAAGAAAGAAGGAACTTTAGAGAGACATAGAGTCCCAAATAGTGGAGAAGGGGAGAAAAACCTTCGTTCGGGACTTTCGTTGAGTTAGAAGTAGGAGACTGAATCTCCAAGCATCGTGGTCTAGCTCGAGGGTGGATAGTGGTAAATCCATCTAGATTCACTGAGCCTACGGTTGGGTGGAAACGAGAACCCCTATCAGCAGTGGAATCACGCCTGGTGTTTCTGATAAGTGTTATGTCTGTATTTTGAATTGCATATCATGAATGCACGATCACGTTTATACGCTATTAAATGGTTTTTCTATGGAATTATTTGCCTGTGTGTTGATTTGAAATAATTGAGGCATGCTTATACTTATATGACCATAATCGGCTTATGTATAGAATGAATAAGTTCAGAATATGAGATCATTCCCTTGAGGATGGTCCCATTTACGTGACTTACGCTATGTCCTGGTTTGTTTTCCTGAAGGCATCTTCTCCTGGGAAGTTTCCTAGTGTTCCAGAGCCGGAGTGAGTCCCTTGAAAGGACCACCATGACCATGATAGTAAACCCACAAGTTTACTTTACCCCTATCAAAGAGTTTATAGCTTGGAAAATTAGGAAGGCCTTTTCGTCATATCACCAAGCCTAGGGATAGCTTACACAAGAACCCTCTAAAGGATCTGTCAGAGCTCTATTGCCCGTCGATCTTAACCTTTGCGTAGATAGGAGGATGGACTTGGCAACGTCCTGAAAGTTTCGAAGTATTCAGAACCTTCCATCGGAACATGACATGTGGCAGTCGGGTAGTATTTCGCTGACCCATGACTTGGAGTGGTTAAAGGGTAGGATTGCACGAACTCACAATTCGCAAAATCGCAACATGATCGTAGTCATTGATCCATGTGTGATCTGAACCATCAATTTAGCGTAGATAAGGCTTCGACGTTTTGGCACCCGGGAAGACCAAAAGGAAAGAACCTTCATCTTTGCAAGTTGTGAAATCCCTGTATGTGAAACCTCGATCAGTTTAGTGTAGATAAGGCTTCGGTGTTTCGGCACCTGGGAAGACCAAAGGGCAAGACCCTTCATATTCGCAAGTCGCGAAGTCCCGGCATGCGAAACTCCGGGAGGATCTGGACCGTCCATTGGAGGAGACACATGGTGAGCAGTCAGAATTTGGGGAAGGCTCTGAAACCCTGTGAGCCATTGAATCTCGTAGAAAAACAAAGGGATTAAGAATGAGTGTCCTTGAACACACTTAAGCTCAGGAGGGATACTGACCGTAAGATGCAGATCAACGAGGGTTGTTGATCTCCTACACAAATTCCCATATCGGAATTCAGGGATCTAAGTGACAAGAGTTATGGAGTCGTTGCATCGTTAACTCCTAGTTCACAAAACTCTGAAGAGATATCGATCGTTGGATCTACATCATTGAGGGTCGTCGGATCTCGTACAAGAACTCGCGTATCAGGTTTCGAGGTTTGAAGAGTCGAAATAATCGACATTCTTACATTTTGAACTCTCGATTACTGAAGTCCCGATACAGCTAGGACCGTCGGATCAGGGAGCAGATTCATAGCCGTCGATCTCACCAAAGGTAGGATTTCGGGTTTTGGGGTTTGAGGAGTCGAAAGACTCGACCCTCTTACATTTTGAAATCCCAGTTATCGAAGTCCCGATATGGCTAGGACTGTCAGATCAGGGGGGAGATCCATAGCCGTCGATCTCACCAAAGGTAGGATTTCAGGTTTCAGGGTTTGAAGAGTCAAAAGACTCAACCCTCTTGCTTTTCGAACTCCCAGTTACCGAAGTCCCGATACGACCATGACCGTCGGATCAGGGGGGGAGATTCGAATTCGTTGATCTCAACTAAGATACGATTTCGGGTTTTGGGGTTTGAAGAATCGAAATAATTGACTCTCGGGCATCATTGAGTCACGAAGTACGAAAGGTGCCCCTTGGCTTGGCCCGTAGTCATAATCGATGATCACATGGAGGTGAAGCCCGTGCTTGGTACTTGAGTTGTACATGATGGATTTTCAATGAAAGATCCAACAGATTAGCTTAGGGAAGGTTCTAACAGGAAGAGCTAGCCTACGCTAGGACCTCGTAGGAACTCGGTGATTCTATCCCTCAAGAAAAAGGAGAGAGAAAAAGGGAGAAAAATCTATTATGTCGTAGTGGGTTTGTTACACCTCTTTTTCTTCAAGTAATAGGTGTGGAACACCGCATATGACTTCCATTTCTTTGCCATGTTTCTCGAATACTAGAGGGTAGTGAACCTTGTGGATAGTGGTTCAAATGAATCGACTTCAGGGAAGGTTGCAACCTCGAGCATCTCTCAAGCGATGAAGGCAACTAGAATCAACAACCAACTGAAGTGAAACTCATAGACATGGTCTTGCGCTTCATGACAATATTTCTCCAACTGGTTGATGAGGTAGCTCGCCTAGTTCATTTGCATCCCTTCGATGCACTATTCTGCTAGGTCGATGACGAACTCGGTGACCTGCGCCGGTTTGTTCTTGCTGACAAGCTTACCAACAATCAACTGGAAAGCTAGGTGCACTACGCCATTTTGGATGGAGGCTACCTTGTAGCCCTATTTTCCTTTCTCCACATCGTTGTAGATGTCATTTATTCGTTGCGCCAGGGCACGATCTGTAGCCTTCCCTGGGTAAAAATACTAAGGGTCCATTCCTTGCATGCTCAATCTAGTGATCCGGTGGATCATCGTCGGATCTACAATGATGCGCCTATCCAACCACAGGTAACCGACATGGTAGCACGACATGAGGAGTTTAATGCACACATTAACCTCTTGATGTCTATCGAAGTGTGTTATCTTCATGACATTAAGAACTGTTGATCTCGCGATGTCCATGGTCCACGACTGGGGTATTATCTTTGACTTCTTCCCCATTGTATTTTTCAAGTACTTATGTGGTGCAATCATTCCACAATTCTTATGGTCTCCCAAGTTGATATCACTGATCTTTAGCGTTAGAATCTGTCTTACAGTCCAAATGCACGTATCCCCTTCGGGAGGTACATAACGATCAATGTATAGTCGAATTCCCTTAGGACATTGTCCTGACTAACCATGCCATTTAGAGGTGGGATATAGTCGGGCAGGACCGACAGGATGAGCTTCGTGTTCACCAGGTTGTCGGGGTCGTCGCAATGCTTTCTCTGTTACTTTGTTGTAGTTCGATATGGCCCAAATCGTCGGGCATTTGATGGGGAGGCTTGCACTCCTCTCGTCGATGAGGCATGTGCTATTCTAGACATGACCTTCTCCGCCATGAGGTCAATCAAAATATCTTCAATGGATTTCTTTATTGTGGTAATCTTGCCCGACATGCACTCTCATGATCAAATGACTGAGATAGGTGAACAAACACTCAAGGTAAGCAGAATGGGTGGTGAGGTCTCAATAAGCACTGCACGAAAGCAATTATTTCTCCGTGGGATCAAATAATCACAATTTTCAAAAGTGTCCTCAGTAAGACATTCGACGGGTTAAATATATAATGTTGTAATAGACTCCTCCAACGGGAAGGAATGCCTCAATTAATACAATTCCATCCATTATGACGTGGTCCCAATCATCCAATGTTGATCTTTCCGGAAATAACTGTGTTTCTAGTAGTTATGGGGAATCCTTATAATGGTCAGGATGCCTCCAACGATCATATTGCTTCACCTTGGAGAAGTGCCAGTCTGCCTTGTTCTACTATTCCGACGAGATTCAAGTTATGCAAGCCTGCTTTCTCCGAAGTCTTCTCTGGGACCTCCTACACGTTTTCTATCTTTGCTTTCTTCTTACTGAGTTTTCTTGATTTCTTTCAGTGATCTGCGTCTCTAGATTCCCCTATCCATTATTGTTCTTATCTTTTCATAGCATAGTAAATTCGCACTGTTGGGGGTCTTTCACAGGGTTCGAGGGTAATACTTTTTCTCTTACTATTTCTAGAGTAGGTTCTCTTCTCTTTTGCATGGATAAGTTCTTTAAGACTTCTTGCATTCTTTCAACTTCGACAGCTAGGTATCTAGCCCTCAGTTACTTCAATTTGTCCTCCTGTTCTTCTATTAAGCGTGATATTCTCCTAGCCATGAAATCCCTTAATTCTTCTTTTTTCTGTTTTATATCTTCCTCTTCTTCTTTCCTTCAGATCTAATCTCTCTCAATCCAATTCCTTCGTAACAAAAGTGCTAAAGGAGCGATGTTCTCAACAAACTTAATGACCTCGAATTCTTATTTTGTCGATGTTCCATGATAACTCATAGGTACATGAGTAAGTCTTTCACATAGGGTTATCATCTTTACTTTAAACAATCGTATTCCTCCCAATGAAGAAATCATATCAGGCTTTCCCAAAATTTCCCAAGTACTTTCTGGCATAATGTTCACCTATGTTTCTGCATCCAATACACAGTCTATGTCGAAGTCTCATATTCTTGTTTCTATGCACTTCTTCTCTTTTAAGATCTCTAGTAAATTGATGCCTCTGTGATCATTTAGTGTTTCTTTCATTTGCAACAATATAGCCTCTGATTCTTTCTTGTTTTCTAGTATATTCTTAGTCTCTTGACCTTCCTCATTGTTTTCTTGTTTCATGTTCATCTTCTCAACTTTAGCAATCATTCTAGTGAAATCTAAAACTTCATGTCCAATAGATTTACAACAAAGGAAAATAGGACCTCTACTAGGACATTCCTTATCAAGATGTCTCAGCCTTATAAAACTATAACAAAGATTCAATACTCTCTTTCTCTTAAATGATCCCCAACCTTTCCTGCACTGCGCTCTGGGATCACAGTGATGGACCTGTAAAAAATTATTTCTAGGATTTTGCATCCACTTGTTAGTCCAAAAATTCTTTCTATGCATAGGAATAACATATCTTTCATTATTTCTATCACATCTATTCATATCACATATTCTTTCTTCTATTTGTGCACTAGTTTTCAGACTAGTATGAAATCTATCAAACATACCTAGATCCATTCTTTGGAGACAAAAAATTCCACTTATTTTACCTTTATCAGGGCACAAAGATTTAAGATATTACCTCTTTTCTTTATATCATACTTCTCTTCTTAGCACAGAGCTTCACAAGTCAAGTAGAGTACTACGCACTACAACAACATATCTACCCACAAAGATTTCTTTTTCCTCAGTTCCCAGCAATCACAGTTTCAGGTCCCAATAATGGAGCCATTTGTTGGCATAGGGTAGAACTGGGGTTCAACGCTTCAATAGCGCACCAAAAAAACTCTAACTACCAGCCCTTTTGGCAACACCTGCGAAGCAGATGAAGTCTCACCCGAGGTAGAGGTAGGGGGGTTGTAGGACTCAAGTGTCTGCAACCTATCTGGGACACAGATCTGTGATTACAACACTTTACAAAGAGATTAGAAATTAATGTTCATTAGTTTTTGTCCCTTATTCACACCACAGATAAAAACCCTAATTACATATCAACGTAGTATTCAAAAATATCTAAGCATATCTAACCATTTAGAACATAGCATCAAACAGATCTAGCATTCATACATGTTATTAAGCACTAAGATACTACATCAGATGCATCTAACATACAAAAATATTTAGCACTAAGCATAAATCACATCAATAACACAAAGAAATAACAACACAGGATATACGTGGTTCACCCCCAGTGAGGGGCTACATCCACTGACTCTTTGTCTTCTTTATTATCTTCTTTCAATCTTCTTACATGCACACAACCAAAAAACCAACTCCACATAGGACAGGAGATCTGCGCACACTTCACTAGATCCTCCTTCCCCGAGTTTGGCACAACACAGAGCCTTCTTACAATCACTTACACTTAACTATCCAAGTCCTCAACACATAATATGCATAGAGCCTTTACAACTAATCGCACTTAGAAACCTCTACATATCTTGCACAAAGACAACTTAGATATGATCTTATGCTTCTTACAATGCCTAGCTACTTATTTATACATTTACAAATGGGGCCTAAGAATGGGTAAACCCATGGAACGACATCCCATACCCATTACATAAGCCTTGAACCCAAAAATCCTATAAAAGGGGGCAAGATCCCATGATCTCTGCTTCACCTAGGGGCTCCTTCTTCGACCATCTTTTCGAAGTCCCAAAAGTGGTCAAACACGACCAAGGTTCTCCAAAACTTGGTCGAGGGCCAACAATGGCCAACATGTTAATCATACTCAATGATGGTCAACCATAGGAAACCATGGGAAACCATGGGAAACTATGGTCAACATGGGAAACCATAGTCAACCATGGTTAAACATGGGGAGACGTACTCTACATGGTCAAACATGCTTGAACATAGTCAACATGGTCAAACATGATCAACCATGTTGACCCATAGTCATCTCTATGTTGACCATTATAAACCCATGTCAACCATACTCAACGACAGTTGAGAATTGTCAATGTTAGTCAATCAAATTCAACCATGGTTAACCATACACAACCATGCACATTCATTATCAACATGGTCTACAGGGTCAACATAGTCACTTGTACTCAACCATGGTCAATCATCATCTATAATGGACAATCATAGTCAACCATAGACAACTATAGTCAAACATAGTCTTTAATAGTCATCGATGTTCAACCATAGACAATTAATGTCAACATGGTCAACCATAGTCAACCACAGTCTATCATAGTCAACTATAGTTAAAAATGGAAAACATGGTCAACATAGATTCTCGGGAATTTAGCATAGATGGATAACCTAGTGAAGTAAATTTCTCAGGAATGAAGCATAGATTCTTAAGTCAAGTTTTAATATAAGAATTTTTTTTAAGTACAGTTTCTACTCCAAGCATATAAAAAATGGGTAAACTAAGATTACAGGAATAAGATTATGCTTGGAAATAAGAATTGGATTCAAATACAAAATTATATGAAATTCAAGGAGAATATATGAAATTCAAGGATAATTTCAGTTTTCCAAATTTCAATTCATTCAATATTACTTCAACTATTCTTGAAAAATATCTTAGTTTTTAGACTTATGTGATTAATGTTGTGGTGAGAGAAATCTTCTCGATGTATCATATAATATTTTTTTATCAACTTTTCAGATGAGGCCATGGTGGTCCATCATTAGGATTAATCACAATGATGGACCACAATGGCCTAGTCTGATACATTGATAAAAAATTCTTATGCGATTGATCTAGAAGATCTTTCTCACCAATTCTTGATAAAGTTAAGAACTTCAAACCTGGGCTTTTGAGATAAACTTTACAAGCATAAGATTAAACTTTGAAATAAGCATTGGATTCAAATACAAAATTATATGAAATTCAAGAAAAAAACTAGCTTTGAAAGATTCGATATTATTGATGTAATTCTTAATAATTATTGATTAAATAAAAAAATGAACAAATGGATTTCCCATAATTCATGAATGAAATCACAATATATAAAAATTATAAAAAAAATAAAAAAAATAATAATGAAAGATCATTATTAAAAAATTATGAAATAAAAACAATAAAAGATACTAAATCGAAAACACTACAAGATGATTTGTTCATGTGAGATTACTATAATGTAGATTGCAAAACCAAATTAAATAAACAATTACATGGATAATCTTGGAGAATATTTTACTACATACATGTACAATGATTCACCTCCATCTTTTGTAGATATGTAGGAAAACACACTCTACTTTTGTTGGTGATCATTAATGCTTCAATGTGAACAAGATTTAGAGAAAATAATACATTGGGCTCTACACAACATGCTTCCCATTTGTCCCAGCAAGGAAGCTAAAAAATGTATGCATTTCTAGGACAATAAAGGTTTGGATTTTATTGGATATATGTATTAATTTCATGGGATATGTAGGTCATACTTCACATGGATGTTTTCTTATGCACATTATTTCATGGAGATATGGTATGTATGTACGTTATTACATATATTTAATATCATAAATATAAAAAAATTAGGATTTGGTTGTCAACTATTTTGTATTAATCAAATCGACCACCACTCCAGAGAAGATATTGGTGTTAAACAATTCAGTTTAAAAGTAACTAATTTTCCTTGGCTGTTTGATAGAGGGCTAAATATAGTTTTCATCTTTAAAGAATTTTGATCTTGGCCATTTTCTACATGGTAGGGTAGGACAAGGAAAAACAAAAAGTTGGAATTTTTATTTAATAGGAATTTTAATTATCATTAATTTGATATAATAAATTATGTTTTCATATGTGAAACTATTTTTTTTTATATAATTTAAAATGTATATAAAAATAAATTATAAAAATTAAAATAATATTTTTTTTTTAATAATTTATTAGATTAATTTTTTTTTAATACATTTAAAAATATATATAATAATCCAAATACTAATTAAATGAAAACTAAATTTCATATTGATTAATCAACCTATTTCATAAACTACAATTAAAACAACTTATTAATTATCCATATCTTAATACTTTAAAAATTTAATATATAATTAAATTATTCACAAATATTCTTTAGTAATCTACTGGTGTATAATTATAAAACTTCCAATGGTGCCCATGTCCTAATACAACAAATATTTAATATTAAAATATTTTAACTAATATATCTGTTATTATTCTAAAAAGTTAAGCGATGTAATTGGTGAAGTATTCAATTTTTAGAGGGATAATATATATGTATATAATTTTTAAAATTAAATAAATAATATGAATAAAAAACTTACAATGTCGTGACAACAACTATGTTCTCAATAAAAACAAAATGTAAATATAGTTCAATACCAAAAAAAATAAATACACAAAAAATAAAGGAGATATATGTATTAAATAAATGCAAGATGAAGAATTAAACAAGGGAAAGGAGATATATGTATTAAATAAATGAAAGATGAAGAATCAAACTAGGGAAATACGTGGATTTGCTAATAATGAAAAGAAAATTTGTGAACACTATAATAAATTATTTGATACTTAAAGTAATGAAATAATAATTAATTACTTAATAATTGTATTTGATCATTTTGAAATTATAATGGAAAATTGTTCAAAAAATTAACCAACAAAACATATCTTCAATAAAACAAATTATAATGGAAAAGTGTTCAAAAAATTAACCAACAAAACATATCTTCAATAAAACAAAATTGGGTGGCTTAACAATTTGAAAGAGTTTTATAATTAACAATAAAGTAAGGTCTTTGTTTATTAAAATTAAATTAAACTTAATAATTTTTTGAAGTTTTATAATTAACAACAAGTAATGTCCTTATCTCATTTTATTAAAATTAAATTAAACTTAATAATTTTTTGAAGTTTTATAATTAACAACAAAGTAATGTCTTTATCTCATTTTATTAGGTTTAAAATTAAACTTAGTAGATTCTAATAATTTATAAGGTTTAAAATTAAACTTGTTAGATTTTTGTGGTTGTAAAACTTATGAGTGTGTAGTAATAAATTTTATTTGATTGTATAATAAAACTTTTTATTTAATTATATTTGATACTATTTTTAATTACAATGGAAGAGTGCTCAAATAATTAATAAGTAAAACATATAATCAATAAAATACAATTAGATTAAATGGATATTATAATGTTTTTATCTTGTCGGTTATTAGGCTTAAAATTAAAGTTAAAAGTTAATAGATTTTCGTGGTTATAAAGTCTATTCATGTGTAACAACAAATTTTGTTTAATTGTATTTCATCCCATTCGAAATAATAATGTAAGAGTGCTAAAAGAATTAGCAAATAATTGAAAATTTATATTATGTTTCCCACGTATCCAAATAATTGAAAATTTATATTATGTTTACCATGTATATTTTTTTACGAGCAAATAGTTTGAGAGCAGATAGTTTGTAATAATGTGATTAGACCGCGAACTGCCACTAGTCAGAACTATATAGCCACTGCCACTATCTGGAAGAGAGAACATATCACGCATGTTTGTTTGAAGAAAGAAATCGCATTTTTGCTTGGAGGCATATTTGTTCAAGAAGGCTTGCTAGGAGATTCGCCTAAGGAAGATAAGTTAGATGTTACCCTCCCTTATTTATTTTTCTTTTGCAATGTATTTTTTGTTAAGTTCACCCAGTGAGTGGAAATTCAAAGGCTTGTAAAGCTATTCATTGGTATTTTCATTTAGGTTAACCAACCTTCTTGTTTAACATCATAAAAATATTTAATATTTTTCGTTAAACTTGCCCATTGAATAGAAATTCAAAGGTTTGTGAAACTATTCATTGGTATTTTCATTTACTGCAACTTTTTAGGTTAATTAAATTTTTTTTTTTACATCAAAAAAATGTTAAAATTTGGTTATTATTATTATTATTATTATTATTTTCAGAACAATTTATCATAAAGTTAAAGGGTGAAATTTGTATATATAATAATAAGGTTAAAAATAAATTATAATGTTGGAAAGAGTAAATCTTTTCAGTAATAATTAGTTTTTCAAAAACAATATGATTTGTAAAAAATTTAAAATTTATGATAAATATTATGCATGAAATAATATTCCAAACCTTATATATTTATAAAAAATGGAAAAATTATAATAAATATTATACACTAACTAATATTGTAAGCAAGTTTCAACTTTCCCTAAATTAGCACAAAATAAATAGTTTGGGCAAAGTTAAGGGAGAGCAATTCATCCGCCTTAATCCTCTGCTCCTTTACATTGTTCCTGAATATCAAATTAAATTTAGATTCTGACGGTAGAAATTTGACATGTTATTTCCCAACTTCCTTTCGTGTTGCAATAGGATGAGGAGGATGCCCTCCATATTTTCCCTCGTGAGTACCAGACTTTATTACAACAGAAGCTGCAGAACCATAGCCTTAACTCGGGTAAGCTCCAAGTATATTTTAGCCTTAATTTTGACTATTGCAATGTCAGAGCGTGCCAAATTGGCCACTCATAAATAACTGGAACTATAAAAACAAATTTCTCGGCTCCCTCACATTCATCACAATTATGAATTTGTTCTCTATACATCAAAATTTCGATGAACTTTAGTTGAAATTTCGAGGTTTTATCTATCCATCAAACTTACGATGAACGTTAAAAAAGAAATTTAAGTTTTATTAAAAAAGAAATTTAAATTGCACTTCTATGAAATGGGTGAAATTCCTTGAAAGTTCATGGAAATATCATGATTCTCCAGTGTTTATAGGGGAACTCTAAAACATAGAGCTTATTGTCGCTATCGTGTGAAAACTGGTAAATGGATGAAATAAGTGACCAACAAAGAAAGAGGTGGGAGGACAGGGTAGGGAAAAGAGGACAATAATATTAAAAGGGGGTTTGACCTCCCCATTTTTTGTTTTTATTTGCTAAGTTGAATAATTTGAGTGTAGAAGTCAATTTCGGCACGATTGACATTGGAGAACTTAGAGCAAGATCTATGGCTTCAATGCCCAAGAAGATGAATAAGAGAAAGTAGTAGGTGTTGCACCCACTCTCCTTTGGTGAGACAAAATGCTAATTGAAACCCAAAGTCTGCATATTTAAAATCATAATTTTGCTCAAATTTATGTAATACTCCTAGAATGGAGAAATACGTGGTTTCCGCATCGATAGTCAGAAACATCTTCTTCTTTTTTTCAATCCCTGAAACCATTAGAAGATACCATAAATAAATACAAAACCCCATGCCAACTCATATCAATTGGAATGAGTTATCAACACAAAGAAACATTGTTTTTCATTCATTTCCTGTCGCCTAACCCTTATGGTGGCAAATTGTGATTTTGAAGTTGTCAATGCATTCATAGTTGGAAGTGTTTGTAATTATGGGTTTTATGAGTAGTATAAGTTATTTTCATTATGTAATATGGGTTTTCACATCATAATAGTTTATTACATTTGATTAATATTGAATAAAGAATAAATAAACTAGATAGGACAATTATTGGCGCTCTTCTTCCTACTACTTATAGAGTATTTACATTTTTTCATTGTTGTTACTATAGTGGGGTTATGGAAGGATACCTAATCAGCTAGAAAAATTAGTTTCAAATCTTAACTACAACCCATAACCCATAAACCTAAACACAATCTGGAGCTAACAAGGGGCCTCATGTCTATGCTACATCATTTGTATGTAGATATTGTAAAGTTAAATTTATGTTACCATAAAGGGGAAAAGGGAAATAGAGTGAGAAATGGAGATAGATGGTTTTGGGGGATTAGAAACATGAACCCCTTTCCAACATATATTATGCATATAAATTGAAACAAAATGGGTCTTCTGGTAATATAACACCTAAACTGAAACAAACTCTTCTAGTCAGGTTTCTGGTAATTTAACACAATCCTAAAAAATGGAAAGCTTGTTATTATACTCTGTGAATTTAATTTATTTTAGTGAGCAAAAAAATGTTTGGTAGATTACTGTCAGTTTTCT
>ML779672.1:621647-631863 GCA_009831015.1 Picea engelmannii
CCCTTTTCTCTACTTGCATATTGATTTCATGCTTAGATTGGAAATTTTTGAAAAAATGTCAATTTTTTTCTTTTTTAGATTAGTTTTTCTTTTGGATTTTATATATATGGCCAAAAGGGTGATAGCACCACCCTAGATGCTTTTATCCCTTTTTCTAATTTTTGGCAGGTACATGTCTACCAGGAAATGTCTTGGTTCTCATGCACTCTATGAAGAAAATATTTCCCCAAGTAGGAGCCAGATGTTATCCTCACTTTGTGGATAACTAAGGAGATTATGTCTCGAGGCCCCCAAGTTGCAAATATGGAGTATTGAGAGACCACATGACTAGAAATATCCTTTTGTGCAAATGGAGACCCTTCTCACCACCACATAGGTTGTATATTTTCATATGGAATCCACCACACTAGGTGGCTTCTGAGAGGAAATGGTCCTTGATCCATGAGGTACAAGTCAAGTATTATGGTGAGTATCATCTCATATTTTAGGCAGTTGATTATGTTGTATCTTATATTGCTTTATATTTAATGACATATGCTTGGACATTATTCCATTTTCCATACTTCACCTTGGTGGTTGACATTGTGCCCTAGTAAGTGGTCTTCTTTGGGGATGTGTTTTCTACTAGGAACTCTCTTAATGACCCATCGTACCATTCTTGAAAATACTTACCACTTTCCATCACTATTTACCCNTTTCCCCCCCCCCCCCTCCCCCTCCCCATTTAATTATCTCTTGGGATTTTAGGGTGTATTGACCCAAGAAGGATTTTTTACTCTTTCTATGGGAAGAAGGGGCTGAAGCCCCAAAGTGTTTGATATTGAGTAAAATATAAAATCCTATGTATAACCATTTTATATGCTTCGTCCAAGGATCACCCAAGAAAGAAATGAGACACATATCTTTGAGAAACGGGGCACCCACAAGAAATATGATTATGAATGCTTAAAACGTTAGCTGGAGGATAGGAGGTCTCATCACAAGACAACCTATAATGTTCATGGATATCTAGTGGTATGACATTACCATCATATTGTCACCAAGCCAGGGTAATCACCCTCAGTTGCAAGGCTAAGAGAAAGGGGGTCTCATCACGAGCCAACCTTCTAATTTCCACTAGGTGTTTGTGGAAGATAATTTCATTATCTAGACACCACGCCAGGGTAGTGGCCTTCAACTTGTCCTTAAATTATGAAAAAAACAAAGAATGGTAGAACAATGGGCTTGGAAAAGGTGCATTGCAAATGAAGGTACCACACACCCTCTACAAAGGCACCCATGAATGCATCACTACAAGCCCTTGTATGTCATGAACCCCATGCCCATTGAGTCTTGACCATTAGCCACTTCACCAAATTTACATGGTTTAGAGAGGGATATCTTGTAAACTCTCCTTGACTTAGGGAAAGGTCTACCCAATAGGACAACCCATCAACCCTCCCATATTCAAGCTTCACAAGTTGCATAATGTCTTTGCACACTTAATTGTTTGATATGGTAACATTTGATGCACATGCTTAGGCGGGCAATTTATTGATTTGATTTATTTATCATGATGCTATGACTTGACATCCTTGGAGGGTGTGCTTATTTGTCTTTGCAGGACCTAGTTGGTGGACAATTTTGGAGGAACAAGCCTACCTTGGGCTTCCATGGGGATTGAATCCCACATGTGGATGGAAAGGTTGCACATGCTAGATGAGAGAGATGAAACCTTGGATTCCTAGAAGATGACTTGTTAGATATAACCTATCCCCCACAAGCCAAACATTTTTTCTAGGAGAGGAAAAATGTCACCTTTAGAGGAATGACGTCACATAGGGGGGTTAGGGTTTGGTGGTGAGGTTGATATGCATTGGCACAAGGATGATTTTAGGAGATTGAAGATTTGATCATGAAGGAGGTTTCTTGGATGCTTGACATGTTTCTTTAGGAAGCCTTCCTACACTCCTCCATCCACAATGACTTTCTCCTAGTGTCAAAATGTCCCCTAAAGGGGTGATGTCTTTCTAAATTAGGGTTTCCTTTGTGTAAAAGTAGAATTTAAGTAAATTGTTTAATATTTTTTTTGTAAAAGGGGCAAGATTAGGGTTATTGACCCCTAGTATTGTGTTTTACCCTAATGTTATGTGTACAAACTATCTTAGTGACATTTTGTATAAATAAGAGATCATAAGATCTCATTTCAACGTAACTCTCCCTCTTGTGAGAAGTACTTGTACTGAAATTTTCTCTACACTTAGAGTTCTTCTTCTCTCATGTGATATGGAATGGTTTCTTTGGTTATGGTGGTGGTGATGATGATGCACTATCTCTTAGAGGTCACTTCTAGCTTATTGTGGTGGTTTACATTGGCATGTTAACGACTTTTCTTGATTGGTATGGTTCTTTACTTAGTTATTATCATTGATAATTAAAGTTAAGGTTGTTTTTGGCTAACGCTAGATAGGGAGTATAAGGATATACACCCCTATCCTATTTTCCACCACAATTATCAAGCTTATAAAGTTATTTGTAAGGGTTTTGTTGAGGAAGTAAGAGGATTTAAACCCCTTAATATCAAACCCTAGCTAGGTTACTTACCTTGGGTAGTAAGAGGATTTACACCCCCAAGGGTTTAGTAGTCCTAGATATTTATTTAATACCCCATTAACCCATAACTAAAGTCACTAATCTTGCACTGGAGATATAAATTCTTGCATTGGAGAATGTGAAAGTTTCAAGTATTTGTCTTCTCTCACTTGAGTTTTGTTCGCCTAGCCTTGAGCTACCTTGCCTGATTGAGGCGTCCCCTTTCAACCATAATTTTTTTGTTGTTGTGGTAAAACTAACCTATGGCCATTAGGTCTGATCTAACCCTAGCCTACTAACTCTAATTATCTTCTAAACTAACCCTACACTAGGCCTAAAAATCTACCCTAACCTTCTACTAACCTAGGCACACTTATTGAGCTAACTGGGGGTTGATTTGATTGGATACGTTTTCTACAATAAGTATTGGTTTTATACTGCCATAATACTTTTAATTTCACTACAGAAACCCTAACCTAAAGTCACTCATAACTTATGTTTTCACCGTCAAAAGTTGCTAAGAATTTGCCAATTTATTATACTTGTTTTGATATAATTTTTGAGGGGTTTTCTTGCAAGTTTTAGTGGCTAAATTCAGTGTTGTCACAAAAACCATTCTACATCCATAAGGCTGAAAAATATTTCTACACACATATTTTATGAAATCCATAGTTCATTTCTAAAGTATGATTCTATAGATCGAGAAATTCTCTAGTGATTATCTACTTTGTTTCAAGCATATTTCATTTGACTTTGAGCAATGTTTCTAGCTTCTTTAGTAATTGTTTTAATGTTGATATATACTTTTTTTCATTTCTTAAAATGAGGGATAGCAAGCCTAACTTGCTGATCCAACTAACATATTATACTCCATAGTGGTTTTGCTTGTGTCTCGGGCAGGTACCAACTTCTCGACAATTCATGAAAGGCTTTGGAAACCTCAATATAACCTACGACTCATTATAAACCTTCCATTTTCATATATAATATTGAACTCTAGGGGTTTGAGTCTTTTCATTTCCATTTTTCCCCTCCATTCCCCCTAAGGTCACTAGGATCACCTCCCTAGAGTGACCTAGTCACCCTCGAAGAACGTGACCTATATCGAGGTGATATTGGGTATAGTGTCCTTAAGTTGTTGCCACTTGGTGGTTGGGTCAGCATTTTCCCAACATACAACTTGTGTGATAACAAGTTGCTCATTTTTTTCCTATAAAAATGACTCATACAACAACTAATATTGCAGAAATTTACATCAGGGAGATTTTTAGGTTGCATGGGATACCTAAGGAAATTGTTTCAAACAAAGATGAAATGTTTACTTCAAATTTCTAGAGGGGATTTGTTAAAGGATTTGGTACAAGTTTAAATCTTATCACAACATACCATCCATGGTCATATGGGAAGACATATAGATTCAATCAAGCAATCAAAGACATTTTGAGAATGTATGTGATGAATAATTCATCTAAGTGGGAAGATTAATTACACTTCGTTGAGTTTTCCTATAATAATGGGTATCAAGATTCATTGAAAATGAGCCCATTTGAAGCTTTGTATGGTAGGACATGAAATACTCCAGTGAGTTGGGAAAACCTAGCAGACATAGTGGTACTTGGGCTAGAATTGATCAAGGATATGGAAGACCAAGTGGTTAAAATTAAGAAGAAGTTAAAGGTAGCTCAAGATAGACAGAAAAGTTATGCATATAAGAACATGATAGCTAGATAATTTTAAGTGGAGGGGCATGTGATTTTGAAAGCGAATCCCAAGAAGATCCCATTGAAGTTGGGTAGTTGTACAAAGCTAGAAGCTAGATTATGTAGTCCATTTGAGATAATGTACAGAATAAGCCCAGTATATCCATCGAGGACAATAATTTTGATATTTTGATTTATGCCTTGTATATGCACGAAGGACAATGCCAAAATAAGGGGGAGGGGAATGTAATATCCCGGTTTTGAGTCCCCATATTAAATAATGCATTTTTAAAATTTATGAAAGGTTGGAGTGGAAAAACAATTAAAAGTGACCAATGTGCCTAAGAAATGTAATGTTTTCATCATTATTAATAATAAAATACATCACTAGCTACTATATGGACAAGGACAAGAGTTATAGGGGGCTATGATTCCACAAGAGATGGGGCTTGATGAGATAAGTATTTATTTTATATATTATTTACCCATTTTGGTTATAATGAAGAATAATAGTTACATGAGATTCTTGGGGGAAGTTGATGTTGTTCTTTAATTCCAAGAAATATATAAATCCATATTTGGGTTGTTTTGGGGTTTCACACTCTTCATTTTTTTCACTCTCTCCATTGACTCCTTCACCCATTCATCATTCCTCATTCTTTTTTATCTTGTCTTGGGAAAGAAAAATGATTTTTTGGAGTGGAGCCATTTTTTTGTTGGCTATAATGAATGTTATTGTATTCTAGGCATGAATTAATGCATGCATGTATAGGATGAATTAGCATGTATTAATGTTTTCTCAAAACTGTGAATCCTAAGAGTCCGAACATGGATATTATTTACCATATTCACTAGATCCCTAGAAGGAGGTGGATATTCTGAGGGACTGCATGGCAGAGAATGAGGTCCATTCTCTTGGGTTGTGTAGGTTGGAGAGAATATAGCTGGTATACTTTGGATTTATGTGCGTTGAGAAACCTATAAGAGCTTGAGTGATGACTAGTTTGGAAAGTTGATTTAAACCCTGGAACCATCTTTGTGGATTCATAGCCCTGGCTCGAGGGTGATTTTATTGTTGAGACTTGGAACAACAATGTCTATGGTTGGGTGGAACGTCCTTGGTTTGTAGCTAGTTGGTGAAACATTTTGTTAAAGATAAGTTTTTTATGTGATGTGTTTCTATTCTTGCATATTTTTATTTTTGTTGTGTATTGAATTAATAACTATGAGATATCTATCTTTAATGTGCCTTCTTGATGATTATTTTTGTGCATGGCATGTTTAAACATTGTCATATGATGTAGCATAAATCTTGATTATTGCATGTGTTATTATGGTGTTCTTTCATGCTTCTCAATTAATTAAATGTTATCAGAAATTCGAAAGAAATTTTGAAATGAATTTTTTTATGTAGCATGGACAGCCTATGGGTGGCTAGGTACATTAGATTGTAGCAAACGTTTTCAACAAAAACAATTTTACTAGTAAGTTAGTGAGTGTTAATGCTAGAAAAGTTAGTAGAGAGCTTAAGAGAGTTGAAATATAATGTTTTTCAATCAATTTCACCACAAGAGAGTTGTAAAATCCGTGCCTTTGAGGGATATGGAGTCTTTATAACTTAAAATACAACAATTCTTGAAGAGTGAACTAGTAGATACTAGGAGCTAGGGATTAAAATATAAAGTTCTATCACATTAGGGCCTTAGGGTTTAAACCTTAAAGAGAATGATTGTTAGAGTGAAATAAATTTTTGGCTCTATCAACCTTTTCTTCCTTGTTAATACTTCAACTAGGATAAAATCAAGTGTCTAGGTATAAAATCCTAAAGTTCTATCACTTAAGGGATCTACGATGCTAATCCTAGCAAGGAAATTTCACCAATTTTGAAGAAGAATAACCTTGTGAGAGGAGGAATCACTTATGATCCTCTCTTAGGGTTTGACCAAGAATGAGATCTAGCATAAAGTAGAAAGATTCACCATGAACATAACATCATAAATATAAATTGCATATATATAACTTACTTTAGCCAGGAAACCAAGAGACAAACCATAATTGCATAGATTCCTCTTCAAAAATCAACAAAGCATCCACAATTTAATCCTCCAAGCATATCACATTAGTGCAGAAGAGAAAGATAGCCAAAGAGGCTGAAAATTTCAAACATGTTCTCACAAATGGTGAGAAATTATGATGGTCAAAATGAAATCAGAAGGTGGCCTATTTATATGAATCCACCTTAACCAATTTTTCCACTTGATTTTGTCAACAAAAAATTAGACAAGGGTCAACCCCTTCATTTTCCTCTACAATATACCAAAATGAGAAATACATTAAGGAAAACCCTAAAAGTGATCTGAATTAGATCTTGGAAAATATTTGTAAATGTTGTAAATACACATGTTTTCTTTACTTCATTGTATTTTGTATTTTGGCACAATGGGAAGGTGAAACAAACAACTTTGATTGTTATCCTTCCAAGAGCATCCTATTAAAAGTAATGAGAGAAGTAGTGAAGAAGGGAGGAAGGAAAGAAGATGAAAGGAGAAAGAGTGAAGGACAATAGCAGAAATTAGAGCTCGAAGAGGGTAGTGTTGGTTGTGGATCCTGATTATCTTCCTGATTCAATGGTCCTTGCTTTCAACCGTGTTTATACCCCATGAATAATTTACACCATAGAAGTATGTACACTCTTCCATGCGGGGGGGTGCAGAGGGGGGGTACCCCCTCTGTGGGGTCTCAGGGGGCTATCCCCCTGGATGGAGGGTCCGGGGGCGAAGCCCTCGAAGGAAAAATTTCCTTGTAAATGTATATTGTAATTTCATTATAAATATGAACCGTTCATTATAAGGTCGCAGATCTAACGGTAGAAATTATGTTAGGGTTTTTTCCCCTAGAAGGAAACCCTCTGTTATGAGGGAAATGTATTGCGGCTATGCATTATGGTGAGTATTGTATTCTGAGAGAGGAGACTGTGAGAGAAAGAAGAGGAAGTTACAACAAGTTTTGTTGGAGGTTGTATCCCTTCATTTGTTGGATAATAATAAAGGAAGGACCTGGCAATTTCTTTGGTGGGCGTAGCCCACACTGGGTGAACCACATAAATCTGTGTCTCTATTTTATTGTGTATCTTCTATGTTTTGTTTCCGCATTTGTTTTATTTTATTGCTTCGTGGTCCTGTTTTTCTAACAATTTGTATCAGAGCGAAAGGTAACTCGCAGAAAAAGAGGGTTCCTGATTCGAGTGGGAACAATGTTGGAAGATGGAAATTTTAGGGTCGAGAAATTTAATGACCAAAACTACCAGTTATGGAAGATGAAAATGGAAGATTATTTATATCAGAAGGATCTATTCCTACCATTTGGCGGAGTAGCAAAGAATTCGATGACCATGAAGGATGGAGAATGGGAGATTCTTGACATAAAGGCTCTAGGAACGATACGGATGAGCTTGGCAACGTCGGTGGCTTTCAATATTTTGAAAGAAAATACAATGAAGGATCTGATGGAGACGTTGGATAAACTGTATGAAAAACCCTTAGCATCTAATAAGGTATTTCTAATGAAAAGATTATTTAATATGAAGATGTCAGAAGGTGGGTCTATTGCAGATCATTTAAATGAATTTAATATGGTTACTAATAAACTAAGTTCTGTAAAAGTGGACTTTGATGATGAGGTTAGGGCTCTTCTAATCTTGTGCTCATTGCCAAAAAGATGGAATGGATTGGTCATGGCTATAAGTAAATCTGTCTCTGGTTCAAATACTTTAAAAATTGATGGTTTTGTTGGTGTTATCCTTAGTGAGGAAATGTGATGGAAAAGCACAGGTGAGACATGGGGTAATGCATTGAACATGGAGAACAGGGGAAGAAAAAAGGATAGAGGAATGGGCTCAGGGAATCGTGGGAATTCTAGGAAGGGAATATCCAAATACAGACTTGGAAAGATAGAGTGCTGAAATTGTGGGAAGAAAGGACATCTGAAGAAAGATTGCAGAGATCCAAAGAAACAAAGAGATGGACAAGAGGAGAGAAATAAGGAAGCAAATGTAACAGGTGATCTGTTACAAGATGATTTGATTCTTTCTGTAGATAATATTTCTAAGTCTTGGGTAGTAGATTCAGGGGATTCATTTCATGCCACACTCCTTAGGAAACATTTTCTAGATTATGTTCAAGGTGATTTTGGACAGGTTCATTTGGGTGATGATGCACCATGCAAAATTGTTGAAATGAGAAAGGTAAAAATAAAGCAACACAGTGGAAACCAATGGTTTTTGAAATAGGTAAGACATGTTCCAGATTTAAGGAACAATCTAATTTCAATAGGGCAGTTGACAAGTGAAGGTTGTGTATCCATATTTACAGATAAGACATGGAAGGTCATCAAAGGATCATTGGTGATAACAAAAGGAGAAAAGGTAGGTACATTGTATTTATGTACTGGTAATATTGACTCTTCTATCTCTTTAGATTATATAGGAGTGGATACAACACTGTGGCATCATAGGTTGGGACACATGATTTACAAGGGTATGCAGATACTTCATAAAATAATTTTTCTGCCATATCTTAAACAAATTGATTTGGACTTCTATGAGCATTGTGTTTATGGAAAATAGAAGAGAGTCAGATTTCTCAGAGTCGGAAAAGAAAAGAAGAATGAAAGGTTAGAGATTGTGCATACATATGTATGGGGACCAACTCAGGTATCATATCTTGGTGGCTCTCGTTATTATGTTACTTTTATTGATGATGCAACTAGAAAAACTTGGGTTTATTACATTCGACAAAAATCTCATGTTTTTGATACTTTTAAGAAATGGAAAGATTTAGTTGAGAATGCGACAGGAAAAAGTTTGAAGTGTCTCATATCAGATAATGGAGGTGAATATTGCAGCAAGGAGTTTGATGATTACTATTCATACCATGGGATTCGTAGAGAGAAGACAGTTCCAACAACACCACAAGAAGATGGTGTGTCAGAAAGGATGAACAAGATAATCATGGAGTGTGCAAGGAGTATGAGATTGCATGCCGGTTTTCCCTTACAGTTCTGGGTAGATGTTGTAGATATTGTTGTTTACTTAATAAACAGAGGACCTTCAAGCTCTTTGGATGGTAGAATTCTAGAGGAGGAATGGACAGGAAAAAAGGTAAACTATTCGTTTTTGAAAACTTTTGGTTGTGAATCATTTGTCCATATTGATAAAGAAAATAGAACAAAGCTTGAGTCTAAATCCAAGAAGTGTACCTTTATTGGATACGGTGTTAATGATTTTGGTTATCGATTATGGGATTATGAAAATAACAAAATCATTAGGAGTAGATATGTCATATTCAATGAGAAGGTCATGTACAAAGATCACTTGTAGGGAAAGAAATGAGAAGAAGAAAAACAAGAATACACAGTGCTTGATGAAATCACTGAAAAGGAAATTCCAAAGGAACCTGAAAATAAAAATGTACAACAACAGTTGCAACACGTACCTCAAACAACTGCAAGTGTTGTTAGAAGGTCTACCAGGTTAAGTATACCCCTTGAACAATACTCTCCTTCATTGTATTATTTATTGTTGATTGATTCTGGTGAACCAGAATGTTATGAAGAGGCAATGCATGTAGACACCAAAAAGAAGTGGGATCAAGGCATGAAAAAGGAAATGGATTCCTTGGCAAATAACCAGACTTGGGACTTGGTTCAGTTGCCTGTGGGAAAATGAGCATTGTAGAATAAATGGGTTTACAAGTCAAAGGAAGAAGATGGAGAAGAAAAGTGGTACAAGGCTAGACTTGTTGAAAAGGGGTTTGCACAAAAGAAATGTATAGATTTTGATGAAATATTTTCTCCTGTTGTTAAAATGACTTCAATTAGGACTATTTTAAGTCTTGTGGCAGTAGAATATTTGCATCTTGAACAGTTAGATGTAAAAACAACTTTTC
>ML779672.1:660172-675002 GCA_009831015.1 Picea engelmannii
CTCTCGACCATACTTAACATTTTCCATCATTCAGAATTTCATATATCCTAAACTTCGACTATGGCCCATACTCTCATGATAAAGGGGGTAATGGCCCGAAGGTAGATTGCAACTGCTATAAAAGAATAAGAAAATGATGAGAAGAAAGTGAACATAGCAAAGAAGCACCACCAAAATTTGGTCCAACTTGAGCTATACTCATTCAGTGCTCACCCCGGTCCCAAAAAAGTAATGCTAAGACTTGGAAACCTATAAAGGGGGACCCTGAAACAAAATTATAAATGAAAGCAGGGATTGAAAAGATGGCTAATGAAGGGGTTTGAAAAAAGATGGCAAACAAATATTGGGTAACTCAAGAGAAAGTGTGCCCTGAAAAAAGCACTCATAGAGATGGATACCATAAACCATAAAGGAATCCTTAAAACCATAACATTTTCACACTTACTCTTGATGGGTTTTTACTTTCCCTTGTCACTCTCTGGACCTATCCCTCTACTTGGGTTTTTTATTTCTTGTCTAGGTGGCACACCTAATAGGGCGAGATGAAGGCCCTCCCATATTTAAAATTGGTAACCCTCACAAGGTCTTGGGCTTGGGTGATACTTGAAGGGGATAGTGAAATGAATTTTTTATGTGGCATGTATCTTAGGCATCAACTTAATTTCCATGATTTAAGGACTATCATGTCTTATGAACATTGGTTTACTCTGTCTTATATTCCACTTTGTTTTGAATGGACTTGACATGGTTCTTTGAGGGATGTATTAGGTAAGTTCTTGGGATGTTGTGCCTTATTGTAGGACTTTTTCACATGCGATGGAGAGAAGGGAGTCATCCAGTGACTCATTCCCCTCCGATGAGGGCTCTCACACCCTTCAAGCCTTGGTTGACGGACGGATGATCTTGGTTTTTTATCAGGCTGCCCATATGCCACATACATGGGAAAGAAGCCCATAGGCTAAGCAGGGCACCCATAACCATTATGCACATAGGATGGAGTATGTTTCCTTTGGAGGCATCATGGAATCATTGGAGGCTGAGATCTCACTCCTCCTTCACTAGGACGTGGTCTTTGGAGGCCCATGATGTCACCATCTATCCATTGACATCACCTTGGAGGATAGGGTTTGATGGATGATGTGGTTATGTAGGTGTTTTGAATTGAGGATAAACATTGCATGATACTTTTTCACATAGGAGCATGACACATGGCCTTTGGAGGCCCAGTGATCCACTCCTTGAGGTCGAACATCACATTTGTTAGCCCTACATCAACCTTCTAGGGCATGACATCACCCTTTTTTATTCGTAAATGGTATCCCTATGGAATTTTCATCTCACCAACATGGATTATACTGTGGAATACAAATTTTGTTTCTATCTTGACCTTATCATATGTCAATCAGTCAAGTCGACCAAATAATAAACCAATTGACCACCCACTAGTCGAATCAGCCTTATGGATGACCATTTGAATGCTCCGATGGTCGGGTCGACCGAATGGAACCTCGATTGAATGATTTGATGGTAGGGTCGACAAAATGAAATACCATTCAAATTATTTGATGGTAGGGTTGACCAAATGAAATCTCGTTCAAATTATTTGGTGGTTGGGTCAACCAAAGGAAATCTCAATTGAATGCTTTGATGGTCGTGTCGACCAAAGGAAATCTCAGTTGAATGCTTTGATGGTCGGGTGGACCAAAGGAAGGAAAATCAACTTCAAGAGGAACCCAGTCAAAATGGATCGACCAACAGATGAAAAAAAATATCTAGAGGTGGATTCGATCTTCAACAACAAAGGAAAAAGTTTGTAGGTAAATTTGGTGACCCTCAACAACTAAAAACACATCTAGGGGCGATTTTGATTCCCCAAAACAGATAAAATAATACAATGGACAAATTTAGATGTTCGTCAATGAATAAAATACTCCCATATGTTTAAATTCACCCAGGCAACAAGAAAACTCATTGCATGAGTGCTACAGGATAAAAAAACTTCAACCGAGTATGCTTACATTGTCGTAAGTCAAAACCAAATTCCCAAAACATAGATTGGAATAACTCATAGATTCAACATTTAAATGGGACTTTTATTATGCTAACGATAAAAATACAATGGGGTGAGCTATGCATAGTCTCTGTGTATTGCTACTCACTGCCAATACAAAATTCCAAAGGACAAGGATAATAGACACCCTTGTTCAGAGTGAACATGCACATTAACTCCTTCATCCACTCAACTTCGAGCAAGATACCCTCTTTGACCTCCCATTTCTAGTGTTTTCCTTCCCTCTTTCTCCTTACATCTCCTTTCCTTCATCCCTTATTCACTATTTCTCTCATTAGTTTTAATGGGATTCTCTTGGAAGGCCAACAATCACAATTGTTTGTTTCACCTTCCATTGTTCCATAAGACAGAATAAAATGAAATAAAGGAAACATGTGTATTTACAACATTTACAAATATTTGCCAAGATCCAATTCAGATCACACCTCCCCATTTAAAGGCTTTTGGTCCCCAAAAGTTGGACCATTAAGGAGAAAAAAGCATAAGTCCTTTATTTTCCTCCACATATCCACCATTCCATTATTGACGAAGGTGGCTTGTTTCCTACTTGTCTGGCCTTGTTTCACTGCTAGAGGATTTTTACTCTCTCTCTCTCTTAATGTTCTTTGATGAGGTATGCCTTGCCATATTTGACTAGGTGGTACCTGTTTTCTCTCTTGTAGAAGGTAACATCCATATACCACAAGTAGGGGATACCCAACATCACTCCACAGGTGTTCAATGGTGCAAATTCAAATTCTACCTCATTAACATAGCTGACACTAATGGAAAACTTGATTTTACATCTTCGAGTGATTCTCATAATAGTTTTCCCTTGCAACCATACTAGTGAACTTACCTTCACTAGATCATAGGTTTCTAGACCAAGCTCATCAACTAATGTTTCAAAAACTACATTACATTGAGAACCATTGTTGAAGAAGGAATTTACCTTCTAGTTCTTCACTTGAACTTTGATTTTTAATAGCTCATGTTTATCTCCACTCACCTTAAGTTGTTGCAATGTAGTGCAAAATATGACTTCATCCAAATCAGAGATGATCGCTACTGCTTCTTTTTTTGTCTCAACAGCTTCCTTTGTTTTCCTCTCGGACTTTAGCCACTTTGGACGTAATTCCAGATGAAGTTTCTAACATTTCTCTTCCATGTGTCCATATACACCACAACGTTTGCAATGCCTATTAGGAGCCATCCTTTTCTCAATTGTGGCTTCTACCTTCTTGTCTCTTTTCTTGTTGGTTTCGTTGTGACCCATGTGTTACTGTCTTTATCTAGAGTCCAAATAAATGTATAGATCCTTCTTTCTCACCTCATCTATAATTTTTAGATGATGAAGTTGCAATTGTCTTCAGATATGGATAAAAAGTCCTCCAAGGTACTTCATCACCACCCTGAGCTCTTCCGAAGAGATACCCAACCTGATGGCCTGCCTCCTAAACTCAAAAGTGTACTCTTCCACTCCTTGTCCCTATTCTTGCCAAAGGCACTTCCACTTCATTAGTTGTTCCTCTTGGTATCTTATGGTATAGAATTGTGACTTGAGTAATGCCTTAAAATCCTCCCCTATCATCACCATGGGATTTTTTCCTATTGTCGACACATCCACATAACTCCCCCACCATAGCAAAGCATGTTCAGTCATCTTCAAATGGGAAAAGGAGATCTATTGTGTTTATTGGATTTGATAAACACCAAAGTAAACTTACAATTGTTTCAACCAACTATCCAAGGATTCAACATTATTTTTTCCATTAAACATGGGTATTTCTATCTTCGCTTCAACTTTGTAAGGAACACTAGAAGATGAAGAAATGTTGTTGTCATTACTTGAGTTTCCAATCATCTCTCCTTTAGAACTTTCTGGACTGGAATTGTGTTCTTCATGATCAGTCCCTCTTGAGTGTTCTTCCTTACCCTTCATTAAAATAAACTTTGTCACCAACTTTGTCAATGTAGCAATGCTTTACTCTAGTTAACCCAATCTGACCTCTAGGTATTCTGTGTCATCTTCTTCATGATGATGTCCTGCCATTGATGGTGATTTGCTTCTTTGTAGGCCTGGTAGCAATGCTTGTCCACTATTTTTGTACTCTTTGTGGGTGTTTTCCATGTAGGTATTATCCAAGCCTTTGGAACCTGCTATGATACCATCTGATCTATAAATGGTATGCATATGGTATGTCTGTCTCAAAAAAAAGGATTCTACTGTGGAATAAAAAATTTATTTCTATATTGATCTTATTTGTCCGGTTATAATCCTTTCAATATGTCAATGAGTCAAGTTGGGAAAATAATAAACCATTCGACCACCCACTAGTCGAGTCAGCCTTATGGGTAACCATTTGAATGCTCTAGTGGTTGGTTTGAATGAATGAAACCCCAATCAAATGCTTTGATGGTCGGGTCAACCAAATGAAATCCTAGTCGAATACTTTGATGTTCGGTTTGACCAAATGAAATCCCAGGTAAATTATTTGATCATCGGGTTTACCAAAATAAATCTCGTTCGAATGATTTAATGGTCGGGTCAGCCAAAGGAAAACCCGATAGAATGATTTGGTGGTCAGGTCGACCAAAGGAAGGAAAATTGAGTTCAAGAGTAACCCAGTTGGAATGGGTCGACCAACATTTGGAAAAAATATCTAGAGGCAGATACGATATTCAAAAATAAAGGAAAACTTTTGTAGGGAAATTTGGTGACCCACATCAACTAAAAAAACATCTAGGGGAGATTTTGATTCCCCACGACAGATAAAAGAAAAAACAAGGGACAAATTTTTAGATGTTCAATAATGAAGAAAAAATTCCCATATGTTTAAATTCATCCAGACAAGTTTAAATTCACTCATGCAACATGAGAACTCTTTCAAGGAGAGATACAGGATAAAAAAAACTTCAACAGAGTCTACATACTGTTAGCCCATAAAACCATTTTTATAAATTTTTGTAAAAGAAATTATTGTTTGAGAAAAAATGTGGTTTTAAAAAGGTCAATGTGCTCTCGGGTTTTTATTCAGGGATTTAATAAATTTTAATAAAAAAATATTGGGCCTGAGGCCCAATATCCATGTCCATGAGCTAAGCACGAAATCCCAACTCCCAAGACCAAGCGCTAAGGAACCATGGAGGAGGCCACAAGGGATACTATTCATTGCACTATGCATCGATAAACTTTGCAACCATCGAAGCATATAAACAAGAGCATATATACTCTCCCCATCAATCTGGGATATCTCTCACTGAATCCAAAAGAGCTAAGATTATAGGTGTCAAGGGTTTTTGTTTGTAGGTGCCAAGTTTCCAAGTGACAAAATAATGTGCAATTGCAAAGGAGAGACAAGTGTTCAATCGCTTGAGTGCCATCGTCTCAAGTTGAATGATGAATGCCAAGTGCTCCATTCAAGATACGTTTTCGAGAAACAATTGCCCGAAGACTTCTCATATTCTTGAATGTGTTCATATATCAAAGGAAAAAATCCAATGTCAATGAAATGTCGAGGTGTCAAGTGCGCACTCAAGAGATGTTTCGAGTAAACAAAGAAAATTTCCAAGTGTCAACTAACTGTTGAAAGTGCCCATATGGAGTAGTCAAATGTTGATAGAGAACATGAAGAGGGTGAAAATGTTTTAATATTCCTCTAAGTTGTAGAGTATAACATTTGCATGATAGTTATATATTCTAAGGAAATTCCAATGGCACGATGAATATTTTTCCCAACCCTTGCAGGTTTTAACGAAAAGTGCCCACTGTTGGAAAAAATAATCAATACAGTTGATTTCAAGACCACAAACTTCCAAAGGATCCAATGCATAAATAATTTTAGTGCTAGTTGCAACTTGAATGTTGATGAATGTTGAAGTATGTCGAGTGTTAAAGAGGATGACAAGGTTTCAGTTTTAATGATTCCACACATCACAAGTGTTTACAGGAGCATCCAAAGGATAGTGTTAAATAATTTCAAGATCGCCAGAAGACATGATCTAGAATCCTTATGAAGATGGCATATTTGCAACATACATTGCAGATGGAAGAGAAAATCAAGTTTCAATCATAAATATGAATGCATAAAAAATATTGATGCTCTGGGATGATTGGTGTTTTTCTACTGGGGGAAGTAATCATGTTGTGATTATGATGAATGAGAAGGAGRAATTGGTTGGAAACAAGAGAATAGTGAGTCTCAATATGCTCTAATTAATCAGACCTAGTCTCCTGATGGCTTCTATATAACATCTGGATCAGTTGATCCTATATTTCACATTATTCATATCTGGTATAACTACAGTGAAACCCTTTAATCTGTTCCAGCTCATAGTAAGAGGGTCTCTAAAGCAACATGGAACCATTCATGGATTTTTGTTGTTCCCATCACCCCTGATCTTCAAATTGGATTGCACAAGTTAATGAAATAATTTGATGAGTTGATATTTAAAAAAGGAAGGAAGATATTTTATATTATAGGATGGATTTGTACTTGCATTGAATGAACTGGAAACTTGTTTCAGTATCTAGAGCGTTCATGTTGTCTAAAAAATATAGTATTTTATTTTAGTTTTGAAAGAGTTTGACGACCACACTGAAGTGATACATGGGAATATTTTCAAGGGAAGCATACAGATATGACCTCAACCAATATCCCTTATTGAAAGATAGTTTGGAGCAGTTTTGTAGCTACACATTGTGAAAACAAAGGTTTTGCAACGATTTTACCAGGTCTCTCTGAAAGTGTTGAAGGTGGAGTTTTGCAACTAGTTTCCACCAAGTCATTGTGAAATCACATAGTCAACCCAAAGTCAGTTCCTATTCAACTACCAGTTGTAATGGACATGACAAGTCATCATGTGGACTTATGGAATCATCTATTTTCCCACAAAATCATGTAGTTTGTTGTGATTTGTATACATTTAATTAGTCAGGTAACAAATCCCAAGATCTAGGAATCAATTCTAAGCTGTTATTATTTGTTGTAACTATTTTCTATTTTCAAAGAAAATGAAGATCTCGAGCCTCTAGAGGGATTATGAAGGTTAATCTATATATTTGAAGTTTTTCAATGATAAAAGGGTTTGGTATATAGGCTCGAGAGAGCTGGAGGATCAATTTACTTTCTCATTTGTAATCCTGAGGGAATGTTGCGTAATTTTCTTCCATGGAAGATACATGAAGGTTGTTTTTTATCAGAATGTTATTTCTTAGTTCAGCATTTCTTCTAGAATCCTCTTTCTTGAATATATTGCATATTTTGAAGAGCAAAGACTACATTTGATTAATAAATCCAGGAGAAACAAAGGGTTTGCTACATCCTACTTATCAATCATTGTTTTATAGTTGCACATAGTGAAAGATAGTTTTGTTACATCCTTCTTGTTAATCGTTGTTTTATAGTTGCACATAGGGATTTGATACATCCTACTTGTCAACCAATATCCCATATTGAAAGAAAGTTTGCAACATTTTTGTAGCTGCAGATAGTGAAAWTTTTTTTTTTACAGCGAGTTTATGAGGTCACTGCGAAAGTGCCGAAGGTGGAGTTTTGCAGTGAGTTCCTACCAGGCTGTTGTGAAATCACACAATCAACCCAAATTCATTTCCTATTCGACTTCCATCTGTAATGGAAATGCCAAGTCCTCATGTGGACTTATGGAGTCATCTATTTTTCCATTTAAATCATGTAGTTTGTTGTGATTTGTACACATTTAATTAGTCAAGTAACTAAACCCAAGAATCTAGGAATCAGTTCTAAGTTGTTACTATCTATTGTAACTGTTTGTTATTTTGGGAGAAAATTAAGATCTCGAGCCCGTAGAAGGATTATGAAGGTTAATATATATATTTTAATTTGTTCAATGATAGAGGGGTTTGATCTATAGGCTCGAGAGAGCTGGAGGAGCAGTTTACCTGCTCATTTGTAAGCCTAAGGGCATGTTGTGTAAAGTTTTTTCCATGGAAGATACATTAAGGTTTTTTTTTTTTTATCATAATGCCATTTATTAGTTATCCATTTATTTTTCCATCCTCTTGCTTGAATATATTGTAGATTTTGAAGATCAAAGACTGCATTTGATTAATAAATCCAGGAGCAATAGAGGATTTGTTGCATTATTTTTTTTAATCAATGTTTTATTTCAAGTACCTTTCATTCACTTTTGCAGAGAGGATTTTTGTTGTGTGAATGTTATGATTTATGTTTTTCTTATCCTTTCTTATATTTTACATCACATATATTGTTTTCTCATAAATCAACTTGATTTCTTTCAATCTACAAAGAGGTTATGACTCCATTTCCCAATGGTGTTCGAGTGATCTGCATTTAGTTTATTTCCCTTTTCCTTTCTCTTTAAGTCTTGTTGATCCACTTAAACATAAAACTTATTTAATTATTGATATTTTGATGGGAAATTGTATTATCCTGATAACAGTCTAAGGGTGACTCCTGGTGCTAACATTTTCGGCACTGTTTYCATGGAACAAAGAAATGAAGATATCTTCCCTGGGATGTACGACAAAGACTATGATCGGTTCTTGATGGTGAACACAGACTGGTGACAGAACAGACTGCAATTTTTTACCATGGTGAATCCACACATTTGAATAACCTTATGTTGATTCAAATCAAGTTATAAGACTTTACTGAAGAACGAGATCATAAAAAGAAAAAATGAAAGGAAGACACAAGAAGTCCGAGTATCAAGTTATAAGTTTCTTTCAGGACATTATGTTATTTTTTGTTAGATATTTCTTGTTCTTTCCTTCACATATCACGAGAAAKATCCTTTTCTTTGTTTACTCTGATTATCATAAAATCTCTTTCATATATCCCTATTTGGAAGAACAAGGTTTGCATTCTTCTTGCATTATTGATGTTCACCCTAATCCTTCATCTGAAACAAATGAGAAAGATTATGTGCATATACTCATATGTCTTGAACCTGATCATTCTTGTCATCTCATAGATAGAAAAGCTAATCAATTACCTTCTACTATTTTTGTTGAAGTTTTCCATAAGCTTGTTGAACCTTACTTCCAACCCACTGAAGTTCATTCTAGAATTAGAAGGGAACTCTCTAAACCTTTAAGGCTTCCATATTTCCTCCATCCTTACCCTCCCAATTTTATTGAGTATCTTCATCGGTTTACTGGAGAAGACCATATCACAACTGAGAAGCACTTGGGGGATTTTCAAAATGTCATTGATAATTTTGAAATTGTAGATGAGGAAGTAGCTATGAGGTTATTTTGCAAATCCTTATTTGTAGATGATGCATTATGGTTCATAAATATGGAAGATTGTTCCATTTGTTCACTGATTGATTAGAGTGATAGTCTCGTGCAATGTACCGAGATCAATTTTTATTATTTTGGAGATGCAATAGCAGTTGTATTTGAATCCTATTTTTCAAAAAAATTGAAGTTTTCATATTTCATCATACCACCATTACTTGAAAGTGAGTATGATTTTCCAAAGGATTTCTTGTGGCTATTGTTATGTCTATGTTGTCATTTATTGATTAGTGGCAGAGATGAGGATCATTTTTTCATAAATTTATTTGAATGGTTACTATGGAAGTTTTCTTAGACCTGACCAAATTTGTCTTTTGTTGATTAGGAATAGGGATGTATGTAAATAAACATTCCATCAATCATTTGATTTACAGTTTGAGTGTAGTTTCTAGTTTACATTTGATTTCAGTATGAAGATGTTTTTAGTTTTCAATAATAACATATGCTCTTAGTACATCATGGACAGAGAACAGGTGGCATGGATTAAGTACATTAGGCATTTGGTATGTTGAGTTCTTGGCAGCTTGTAGGGAGCATTCCATCCTCCATGGAGCCTATGTTAGCACACCATTTTTTTTATAATTTTTTGTAAAAGAAAATATTATTTCAGAAAAAAGTGGTTTTAAAAAGGTCAATGTTCTCTCAAGGTTTTATACAGGTTTTTAATATTTTTTATCAAAAAATATTGGGTCTGAGGCCCAATCTCCAATTCCACGAGCTAAGAACCAAATCCCAGTGCCCAAGACCAAGTGTTAAGGCACCATGGAGGATCCCACAAGGGAGACTATTCATTGCACTACACATCGATAAGCTTTGAAACCATCGACGGATATAAAAAAGAGAATATCAACTCTCCCCATCAATGTAGGATATCTCTCAGTGAATGCAGTCCAAAAGCGCCAAGTTTATAGGTGTCAAGTTTTTCTTTTGCAGGTGCCAATTTTAAAAGTGACAAAAGAATGTACAAGTGAAAATGAGAGACAGGTGTTCAGTTGCTTGAGTGCCATAGTGTCAAGTTGAATGATGAATGCCAAGCTCTCTATTCAAGATGAGTTTTCTAGGAGCATCTATTTGCATGCATCATAAAAGTAAGGAAATGAGATTTCCAAATGACTAAAGATTTCTCATATGATTCAATGTGTTCATATATCAAAGGCCAAAATCCAATGTCAACGAAACGTCGAGGTGTCAAGTGTGCACTCAAGATATGTTTCAAGTAACCAGAGAAAATTTCCAAGTGTCATCTGACCGTTGAAAGCGGCCATATGGAGCAGTCAAATGTTGACAGAGAATGCCAAGAGGGTGAAACTATTTTAATCTTCCTCGAAGCTACAAAATATAACATTTGCATGATAGTTGTATATTCTAAGGAAATTCCAATTGCACGATGAATATCCTTCCCAACCCTTGCAGGTGTTAAGATAAAGTGCCCATTGTTGGGGAAAAGCATCAATACAGTCGATTTCAAGACCGCAAGATTCCAAAGGATCTAGCTCATAAACAATTTTAGTGCTAGTTGCAACTTGAATGTTGATGAATGTTGAAGTATGGCAGGTGTTAAAGAGGATGGAAAGGTTTCAGTTTTAATGATGCCACGCATTACAAGTGTTGATAGGAGAATCCAAAGGCTAGTGTTCTATAGTGTCAAGATGGCCAGAAGACATGACCTAGAATCCTTATGAAGATGGACTATTTGCAACATACATTGCATATGGAAGAGAAAATCAAGTTTCAATCATAAATATGATTGGATAAAAAATATTCATGCTCTGGGATGATTGTTTCTTTTCTACTCGGGGAAGTAATCATGTTGTGATTATGACGAATGAGAAGAATGAATTGGTTGGAAACACGAAAGTAGTGAGTCTCAATAGCATGGCACCATTCATGGATTTTGGTTGTTCCAATATCCTGTGATCTTCATATTGGACTGCACAAGTTGATGCAATAATTTGATGAGATTATATTTAAAAAATGAAGGAATTTCTTGTCTATTATAGGATGGATCTATACTTACATCGAATGAACTGGCAACTTGTTTTAGTATATAGAATGCTCAGGTTGTCTAAACAAGATAGTATGTGATATTACTTTTGCAAGAGATTTTGACTACCACACTGAAGTGATACATGGGAATATTTTCAAGGGAATCATACATATATGACCTCAACCAATATCCCCTATTGAAAGACAGTTTGCAGTAGTTTTGTAGCTACACATAATGAAAACAAAGTTGTTGCAGTGAGTTTACTAGGTCACTATGAAAGTGTTGAAGGTGGAGTTTTGTAATGAGTTTGTAGCAGGTCGTTGTGAAATCATATACTCAACCCAAATTCAGTACCTATTCGAATGCTAGTTGTAATGGACATTCCAAGTCATCATGTGGACTCGTGGAATAGTCTATTTTTTCCACTGAACTCGTGTATTTTTTTGTGATTTGTACACATTTAATTAGTCAGGTAACTAAACCCAAGAATCTAGGTATCAATTCTAAGTTGTTATTATCTGTTGTAACTATTTTCTATTTTGGGATAAAATGAAGATCTCGAGCCTCTAGAGGGATTATGAAGGTTAATATATATATATTAATTTGTTCAATGATATATGGATTTGATGTATAGGCTCGAGAGAGATGGAGGAGAAACTTACCTGCTAATTTGTAATCCCGAGGGCATGTCGTGTAAATTTTCTGCCATGGAAAATACATGAAGAATTTTGTTTTAACAAAATGTTATTTCTTAGTTATCCATTTCTTCTATCATCCTCTTTATTGATTATATTTAATATTTTGAATATCAAATACTGCTTGTGATTAATAAATCTAGGAGCAGTAGAGGATTTGTTGCATCCTACTTATCAATCATTATTTTATTTCAAGTAATTTTCATTCACTTTTGGGGAGAGGATTGTGTTTTGTAAATGTTATTATTTATTTGTTTCTTCTCCTTTCTTATATTTTCCATCACATATCTGGTTTTTTGATAACTCATCTTGATTTCCTTCAATCTGTAGAGAGGTTATGACTACATTTCGCAATGGTGTGCTACTGATTTGCATTTTGTTTGTTGCCCTTTTCCTTTCTCTTTAAGTCTTGATGGTCCACTTAAACATAAAACTAATTTAATTATTGATATTCTGATGGGTACTAGGATTATCCTTATAGAATTCTAAGGGTGAATCCTAGTTCTAACATGCATGCATTGTCCTAACTCAAAACCAAATTCCCAAAACACAGTTTTCAATAACTCATAGATTTAATATATAAATGGGAATTTTATTATGATGAGGAGAAAACTACAATGGGTGAGCTATACACAGTCTCTATTTAATTTTACTCACTGACAATACAAAATTGCAGAGGCCAAGGCTGAAAGACAACTTCGAGCAAGCTACCTGTTAGAAAAATAGGACCACAGAGAAATAAAATAAAACAAATGAGGAAACAAAACATAGAAGATACACAATACAATAGAGACACGGATTTATGTGGCTCACCCAGTGTGAGCTACGTCCACCAAAGAAATTGAAAGGTCCTTCCTTTATTATTATCCATCAAATGAAGGGATACAACCTACAACAAAACCCGTTGTAACTTCCCCTTATTTCTCTCACAGTCTCCTCTCTCAGAATACAATACTCATCATAATGCATAGCCGCAATACATTTCCCTCATAATAGAGGGTTTCCTTCTAGGGAAAAAAACCCTAACATAATTTCTACCGTTATATCTGTGACCTTATAATGAATGGTCCAGATTTACAATAAAATTACAATATATATTTACAAGGAAATTTTTCCTTTGGGGGCTCTGCCCCTGAACCCCCATCGGGGATGCTGCCCCCAAACCCACGTCGGGGACCCTCTTGCCCCTGAACCCCCCAACCGGGGGGATAGCCCCCCCAGACCTCAGAGAGGGGGTACCCCCCCTTTGCACTCCCCCGCATGGAAGAGTGTACATACTTATGGGGTGTAAAGTCTTCATGGGGTATAAATATAGTTGAAAGCAAGAACCTTTGATTCAGGAAGATAACCAGGCTCCAGAACCTACAATCTCCCACTTGGAGACTGATCTCAACAACTCCACTGCTGCTATATATGCTAAGCTATAAACCTTCTTGGACCTAGAAAATTTCTCATCTTCATCTTGATTCTTGAAGACCAACTAAAACTGAGCAGGAACTCAGCTTCTCCCTGGTTACTCCCTTTGTTAACATGTTTGCATGATTCTGTCTAGTGTGTATCTTTTGCAACTTCAAATGTCCATCTTCCAAGGAGGATTATATGAAGTGGTACCTCAAATGTATATGCTTAGTCTTCGAATGGAAGGATGAGTTCTTTGCAAGATGAATTGCACTCTTTCTTTCACTGTACAACCTGCTATTCTCTTGCTTCTTTCCCAGTTCCTCCATAAACCTTTGTAACCAAATCATCTCTTTACTAGCCTCTGTAGCAACAACACACTCTGCCTCTGTTGTTGAAAGTGCAACAACCTTTTGTAGTTTCAAAATCAAACTTATTGTTTTTCCACCTATAGTAAAAACATACCCTATGGTGCTCCTCTTGTTGTCTTTATCACCCGCCATATCTAAATCAACATATCCCTATAGAAAAGTGTCTAAACCTCCAAAACATAATGCATGAGTAGCAGTACCTCTCAAATACTTGAGAATCCACTTTACTACCTCCCAATGTTATTTACCTGGATTGTTCATATACCTTCTCACAACTCCCACTGCATGTGAAATATTTGGTCTTGTGAAAACCATTGCATACATCAAGCTGCCAACTGCTGATGAATAAGGGACCCTGGACATGTATTCTATCTCCTCCTATGTCTTGGGACACATTTCCTTAGTTAATTTGAAATGGCTGGACAAAGGTGTACTAACCGGTTTTTCATTCTGCATTCTAAACCTCTCCAACACCTTCTCTGTGTACTCACCCTGAGACAATGTCAATTTGTGATTTTTTTTGTCTCTTGTTATTATCATGCCAAGGATTTTCTATGCAGCACCCAAATCCTTCATCGCAAATGAATTGGCTAATTTCTTCTTGAGCATATTTATATCCTGCATATTAGACCCTGCAACAATCATGTCATCTACATACAATAGCAAGATAATATAGCTTCCATTTTCTAGCCTTTTAAAATAAACACAGTGATCAGAATGACATCTACTATAACCCTATTCTGTCATAAAACTGTCAAACTTCAAATACCACTTCCTTGGAGCTTTCTTTAGGCCATACAATCTCTTCTTCAACCTGCATACCAAATTCTCCTTCCCTTTGACCTCATACCCCTATGCTTGCTGCATATAAATCTCTTCCTCTAAATCCCCATGGAGAAAAGTTGTTTTTACATCTAACTGTTCAAGATGCAAATATTCTACTGCCACAAGACTTAAAATAGTCCTAATTGAAGTCATTTTAACAACAGGAGAAAATATTTCATCAAAATCTATACATTTCTTTTG
>ML779673.1:0-26402 GCA_009831015.1 Picea engelmannii
TAAGTATAGCGATTTGGGTCTCAAGTTTGTCTCTCTTGAAGGCAATCGCTCTCTCACACCTAATAAACCCTCAATGGAAAAAGAAAAGAAAAACAAAGGAGTAGACGATTCTATCAATTTGTTGCTTGAGCAAGCTCTCACGCAACAGAGGGATGAAATGATGGATAATTTTTCCCACATCCTTCAACGCCTGCCGATAGCAACATGCGCATCTTCATCAAGTGGCCAGTTTGGAGGCACCTCGCCTTTCAAGGTACAAGTTAATTTTGATATTCTTATATTTGAAGGATAGATAGATGCAAAAGCCCTAGACAAATGGTTAAATCTGCTAGAAGGTTATTTCTCTGTTCACAAAATTTTCGACAAAGAAAATATCACCTTCGCACTCCTTAAAGCTCTCCCCCATGTCAAACATTGTTGGGAAACTTATTGGGAGCAGAGCTCCACAGAGGACTCTGAAATATATGGGGTCGATCCCACTTGGGATTTTTTTGTGGATGCGGTAAAGGAATAGTATTACCCTGTTGGAAACTATAGGACCAATACATGAGATGGACCACACTACAACAAGAGAGGGGCCAAGCAGTTCCATAGTTCACCAATACCTTCCATACCTTGCGCACCCAGTTGGGTATCAAAGACTCCGAGTGACATTTGGTTTTGAAATACTATGGGGCTCTACACAGATACATCCAGACTGAAACGAATTTTCTAGACATCTCATCACTCGATGTTGCTTATCGATATGCTGTTAAAATTGAGTAGAAATTTAAGCACCAGAATAAACGGGAATTCGGGTATGCAAATCTGCAACAACAAAAGTATGACAAAGACGACCCTAACAAACAGTCTCCTGAAAACCAGTCCAAGACACAGGAAAAGAAGGATCACATGAATACAAAGAAGGACACCGGAAAATGGTGTGATTTCCAGAAAATCCCCTGGCACAAAACTGATGAATGTCTCTCAAAATAGTCATTGGTGGCCGAGATCAAAGACAAGGAGCCAAACCCTGATTCATAATCTGATTCTTAAAATATTGGTAAAGGATATATCATTAATGCAGACCCCACTACTATTTTCGTGATCGCAACAATTCAACCAGAAGAACCAACAGATCCTAAAGAGGGGGGGCACCTTTTTCATTCACAGAGGTGGGTGAAGAGGACCTCGTTGCATTTTATTGTTGATAGCGGAAGACAAAAGAACATCATCTCAGCAGAGGTCATCAAACAGTTGAGATTGTCGACAACACCACACCTACAACCATACAACATCGAGTGGCTTCGCCAAGGATGAGATTTATGTGTCAGCCAACAATGTTGATTGTCATACGGCATCCAACCCTTCAAAGATGAGGTATTATGTGATATTTCCCCACTGGATGTCTGTGATGTTCTCTTGGGCCAACCATATATGTGGAGACACCATGTTGTTTATAAGTCTCAACTCCGTAGTGTCATTGTTACTTTGGGGGGTCATCTCTATAGAATACCAGAGTTAGTTCTGACTACTGTACCACCTAAAAAGTTTCGCAAGGTAGTATCTCATACTGCAAAATTCATCTTCTTCATAATCTGTTCAAAAGGGGAACAGAAGGACACTGCAACCACTACAGCTTTGCCCCAAGCACCTTCTATCAAACAAAAGAAGGTCGACAAGGTTGCATCAAAGTGCAAATATTCCTTTTGCACATCGTCCTCTCTTGTATCCCGACTTGTTGAATAGCCTCAACCTCAACAGGTTCATGACAGACTTCCACAAACTGAACAACGCGACGTCTCCGGCAAGGCAAGCAACTCACAAAGATGCAGATTTAGAAAACGCTTTTCCCTCTCCCCCGAGAACTCAACGCAATGGAGACCATTGCTTCCTAAGGAGGGAGGATTGATCCAGGTGAATATCGGTGGCCACCCATATTTTCCGACTGGCTCAAAATAGTTTTATGGAAATTTTGGCAATTTATTATTTTTAGCAGTTTTTAACTTACGGGGCCATTTTGAGGGCCCAAATGAAGGTTTTTCGAGATCGAGGTTCTCAATTATAGTCAAAGATATAATTGATCCCCCAAAATAAATTTTCTTGACGATACCTTTTCAACGAGCTATCATACGCCTAAAACGGAGATCGTATGCAAAAGTTACGACCCCAAATGGGGCCCACATGACTTTTGGTGCTTCATCTTCTAGGGTTAGGTTTTTTGATGTCTAGGATTTTTGGCATTCCGGTTTATTGTAAAAAATTCCTTCAGAGCCTCATTGAAATCATCTTCTTGCGAATGCGAGTAGCCATCACATCTCTTCTCAGAGATAAGCTGCCACCATTCTAGCGAGTCTTTCACTTTGTATTTTTACAGTGTCTCTGCATTTCTTTCATTAATAGAAATCGTGTATTACTGTATCTCTGTGTTTATGGTTGCATCTCTGATATGTTTATGTTATATTATTGAATATCTGTGATATCTTAGTGCATTTCTTGATTATATCTCCGATCTCATTTTGTGCCAAACATAATCCGGATCATCATCTTTTCTATTCTAGTCTCCATCCGTTCAACGTTATCACCATGTTGATACATTGCATATGTCATCTGTTCAACAATGTTCTCCAAGATAAAAATTTGATCCTTCATTCTGCCTATCTTAGGCTCCCTCTTTGTGTCACTTCCATTTGCATGCGATCCAACCATGGAAAACCCTCCAAATATCTTCACCCTACTTGCAAGAGGTTTGTCGAAGGAACCGAATAATTTTCCTCAAACAACTCTCCAAAACTTTGCGATGAACTCTACGATGAGTTCTACAATGAAATTTGCGATCGTCTTCCTTTCCCAAGTGTTTGGTTCACTCCACGAACTCTTCTTCTAGTCTTCTCAAAGTGTGTGCACATGATTTTTCACAAGTCACGATCGCATCCACAACTTGGCACTTACCTCTGACACAAACCATACACAAACCATACACAAACCAAATCCTACACCCAAATTGTCTCTGTGATGGAAATATTTGTCATACCGAAGCATTCATCAAGTCTTTTGCCCAAATTGTCTCTATGATGTGCCCTATCACCATTGTAATAAAGCATGGTTCAAGCTTTGATACTACCTATCATGACCCCGTAAGATGCCTCTAGAATGTTGCAATCATACACCTCTTGAGGGCACTGATAGTTCTCACTTGGCTTCTTGGAAACATCAAGGATACTTTTCCTAGGATACACCTCTTCACGTAAAGCATACCCATACTTTGTTTTAGGCTACGGGCAAGTGACACCACTACTCTGTGCAACTCACTTGTGTACTTAGACAATTTGTTACCAGCTTAACACTTAATCATTTAAGCTTACATTCATCAAACATGCGAAAGAAAGAGAACACTTGTGAAACAAACAAGAGACACACATATATAGTGCAAGAGACACAAGAAGTTCCTGACACCTGATTTAATATTATTATTTTGAAACAATTACAATATGAGCACTATTGGCTTGGTTTACAACTTAGGCAGAGTCACACGATTTGTATCACCTAACCAACTCATACACAAATTCTCCACACGAGCTTCACTATCACAACAACTTTCGCAACCTCTATGGTGTGCCCCTTACATGTATAGACCACATACTTTTTGTCCCTTCTTTGTAGAAACACTTCACCAATCTAACACAGACATTGGATCTGCCTCGTAGTATGCCTCACCCATACCTGCTATAACACTTCACCAAAATTCCCTGGTGCGTCCCACTTTTGGTTACTTGTCTTCCATGTTTTCACAACTCTGCCTTGCTAGCTTGGCTTCTTGCTTTTTCATCTCGTCTCCTTGTGTTATTTATATGGACTCCAACCGAGTCCTTCACGAACCTTCATGTCCTTTGGGTGTCGTTTCCCTTCGCAAACCGACGCACACCCAAATGGACCGATGCAACTCTTGCAGTGTGCCTATCAAACCTATGTGCTCATTTAACCTTCGCATCTTTTTGCATGGGTGCGCACCATCCTTGGGCAGGCTCCTCATGCCAACACACCCCAATCTCTTGGGTGCACCCTTGCCTTGTGTGTTTCCTTGAACTGGTCAAAGTGAATCTTCGTGGATGTGTCTATGGTATTATCCAACCTCTCCAATGCACCCATGCTTCTAAGCGCAGATGGGTCCACTCCTAGGGCGCCCACCCAAGTCACCCCATCCTTTCCCAAATGCAACCCAAGTTCCCATCATCCGCCGCAAGGAAAATGAGGCGCATGCTCCCTTGGGTTTGCAAGTCACCATCGTGCGCCCAAGGTGCTTCTTCATACATCTATATGACTTTCTCAAGGTGCTTATGAGTACATCTATATGACTGTCTCCCCAATCGATTACATGTTCCTTGTGCTCTTTTAACCAACTTGTCGCCAACTCTACCCTAGGAACATGCACTTTTGATGGGTGTCACAAAGGGCTTTACACAAAGCATGTCAAGATTGATTTTAGCTTATGAGCATAAATACCTACAAGAAAATGTATTTTTCATACATTGGTTATAAAATTGGCTTGAAAATACCGATAAGAGTTTGGTAATCCAACGGAGTTCTATGTACTTCAATACAACTTTAAACAAATACCCCTATAATGTTTGTTTTCATGATAAGAATTTGTAAAATAAAGTCTTATTTTCTTTTGTAAATTGGAATTTGAGGCAACTAGACCCCTTTTTTCACATGTTGGAATGATGAGAATTTGTAAAATAAAGTCTTATTTTCTTTGGTAAATGAACACTTTTTTCACAAGTTGGAATTTGAGGCAACTAGACCCCTTTTTTCACATGTTGGAATTTGAGGCAACTGGACTCCGATGGATAGCAGTGAAAACTAGGATGTTGGAAAACATGTTAAAACAAGACCCTCGAATCAACAATGTTAGTGGTGGAAGTGCGTTGAAGACCATTGTACATTTTACACAAATTATGATGCACCTTTCTTGCACGCATCATCACAACACAAACATTTAGCAACAAAATTATGCGTAATGAACCTGTGCAAATACATCATTGAACAACATAGCTGATATGTTTAAACAAAATGAGTTAGAAAAACTCCATCCAAAAGATGGTACTACCATCCACAAGGGACACCATCCTCCATAAATTGGAATGTGCATCATGCTAAGGATGTTATTTATTATGGAATGAACGAATCCTCTCCTTGAATCCCTTAACCCCTTTTCGTTATCAAATCCTCTCAACGTCTATCAACACTAAAAGCTAGGATTCGCTTTTAATGTATTAATGGTCCATTCATCTCAAACACTTAAAAAAGTTGTTTTTATTCACCAATTGTATTCACACAATGTACTTCTTCAAAATCTCTATTAGTAATTAGTGAATTATGTTACTTAAATTTAGCTTTTTTTTATTCACCAATTCTTAATTAATAGTATTCACACACTCAATTAATAGTATTCACACAATGTATTTGTTCAAAATCTTTAATGATAATTTTAATGAATTATATCACTCAAATGTGTAATAATTAAAATTTGTTTTGTTTTGTAAAAATAAAATTTAATTAATTAAATTTAGGGTGATTGGAAAGAATGATTATTAATTTCTCTACCTAAATTTAATTCTCGCAAATTACATCAATTACATCAAAATTACATCAATTACATCAAAATTGAAATACTAGAAATGAAAATTAAACTCTTAATAAACATATCATATTGTTTGAGTATACAAGTTTTCATATTTAATCATAATGTTAGAGAAACCTATGATCCAAACTATCTATCGTTGTTTCAAACTCCACAAACAATTTAAATCCAAAAGTTTCTCTACCAAATATTATAATCTTTAGAAAAAAATTTATTAACTTGGAAATTTTAAAATTCACCTCAGTTTGCTACTGCTTAAATTCTCCACTATCAATAAAAAAATAAAATTCAAGTGATTAACCTGGCTACGAGATTAAAATAAAAGAGACCAGGAATAATAACAATCATGAGCTAGTTCATAAAAGTGTGAGAATTCAATATAGGCAGCCGACCAGGGAATCGTACTTTTACAAGGCATAATCAAAACATTTCGGCATACATTCTGAAACTTTGCATGCTATGCCTTTTCTCTAGGAACACAGAGGATAAAACGTTTATACAGTGCCACCAGTGGCATTACGTTAACCAAAATCAAAATTTGTAGAAAACTACACATTAACGATATATTAATTTCGCTGTAACTAGTAAAGAGGGAAACTTCATACAGTAACAAAACCAGACTCCACCCGCTTCAGTTCAAGGTCTTGAGAGAATTCATGTTTTATCGTTTGCCAACTTCCACAAGAATCTTTCATGGGCCAAAATGTCAGCGAGATCGAGCCGCGCATGTGCCATTTCAGTGTTTGCCCTTGTAAATCTTTCTTCACCGTACACGTGATGGGATGCCCATATCCATCATCCTCTGTGAACACCACACCCCCTTTCTTAGTAAAAGGGGAGCACGATACCCTACTGCACCCATTTCTCGAACCATGGACTAATGGTCCCCTCTGGTAGTGTTGGGCTTCTGGACAGCACCTCATATCCTGTGGAATTACTATAAAGATTCCAATCCAGAGTTCCAACATTTGTTCTTTCTTCTGACTGCTCATATTTCCAGCAACTACCCCCGAGGGTGTTTAAGATCTCTGGGAAAATAAATCCACTGTTGTAACGGTGACTTAGACTCTCTGGACGTAATTCACATCTAGGAGGAACATTGGACGACTGAGAGAGTGAAAACATGCGGATATTAGATTGATCAAAATGGGGGCCAATTGATAACAAGAGCCGAGATGGGAAGTGCCGTTCATCTTTTTCTGGCAATAGCGCAATAACATCACACCGCAGATTACGGATTCGGACCTGCACTTCTATCCATCGGAACTGGATATTTGCCTGCATCTGGTGATGAGCTACTCGATGGTGATTCCAATCTAAAATTTTGCTGTAACCGGCGAATACATTCATTAGAATAACAGGAGCGTAGATTCTTACAATCCAGAAGCCTTCAATATCGCTGTTTGAGTATACTAAAGGATTATTGCCTTCAGCAAGTAATTCGTCAGGTGTGCGCTTGTAGTTGTTTTCAGTGAAAATGGATGCCACCTTCGACATTAAGTGATCTATACCATCATCGCCGAGAGCTGAAATAAACTTAAATTTGATTCCCATAGTGGCATTCTCTAGTTCGTTGTCTAAGAACTGGAATCCATGTGACTCTCCAATTTTGATGACATCATCTTCTTTGAAGATGCGGATGCGTGCAGCCAAAAACGCAGTGGTAAATACATCCTTATATTCAGATGACTTTGCAAGGTCTAAATCCACGAGGACTTTCGCTAACTGTGTGTCACCAATTCTATAAACATCTTTAAAGGCATAATTGATCAGCATGGCTAAAATGTGGGACATCTTATTGTCCTCCTAGTCACTAAACGACATCCGACCCTAACGAGAGGAAAACCAAATATATTCACTTTCCGTATGGTAGAATGACATATCAACTTGAAAGTACAGAACGCCCTTTACAACACTTTTACTGATAACAAATTCACTAATCAGTATTTTGCCATTGCTATGCTTATAAAATAGTGCGTATGGAGTAACGCCGGGACAATCGTAAGAGACGTCTACCTTTACCCAACCCGAAGGAGGTGGAAGAGTATAAATCCAGTCATAGATGGCTGAAAAATGCTGCATCGTCGATCAATTCACAGAATATTGGAGCAGATTGTAGAGAGTAATTGATTGAATTTATAACCGACGGGGATTATAGAGAACTTATGGCCAGCAGATCGATTCACTTAATTTAGATGCGTGTCAATGAAGCCATCGATCCGAAATCTTTCCATAATCATTTCAGCATCTTTCCGTAAATTATTTTTATGGTTGTGCGAATTTATATTGCAGCCCTTAAATCAGCTCTCAAGCGTGAGAAATAAATTCAATTTTCCTAAAGAGGAAGAAAAAGCCTGAAGAAGCACTCGAGGTCCATGGATTAGCATTTGGCATTTAATTCCCCTTCTTTAAAAATAGCCTGAGGAAGCAGTCGTCGTTGATTGATGAGTGTTTTGCATTTAACACCTCTGCTAATATGATCATATTAGTTTTGAGGTGACATAAGGAGTAAGCTAAAAGTTCAATTTTCAATAAGAAAAAGACTGAAGAAGCACTCGAGGTTAAGGGATTAGCATTTCGCATTTAATACGTCTTTAAAAAATGCTCAGCAAGCACTCGTCGTCGATTTCTTACTTTGCATTTAACAACTTTTCTAATATGATGATATTAGATTTGAGGTGACATAAAGAGTAAGCTAATCTTGTTCTATAACCTTGGGATCATAAATTTCATTTAAAGTTTTAGAGTGGTTCAAGTTGTATGTATAATGGTCCATGGAATGATGTTGTGAGGAGTTTTGTACATTGGTTTTAAAGTCCTACAATGATTCAATTTTTCTGGGATCCTTGGGATCATAAATTTCATTTCAAGTTGTATGTATATGTAATGATGTTGGGAAGAGTTTTGTACATTGGATTTACAGTTTTATAATGATTCAAACTCTATATATAATAGAATATGAGGATAAGGATGAGAGTGAGGTAGGAGAAATATTATATAATATATATTATATATTATTATATATAAGGGTGAAAGGTGGAGCAAATATTAAATAATATGTATTATATATATATGAAGCTGGAGCAAATATTAGATAATATGTATTATATATTATCATATATCAATAGTACAATTATATCAATTACATCAATAGTACAAAATAACTCCATAACAAAATACAATATATTAAAATATAATTTATATTATAATCTAAAATTGCATCAATAATACAAAATAACCTCATAACAAAAATATAATATATTAAAATGTAATATTATGATGTGAACATAATGAGTAAGCATGAGTAACTGATAGGCTTAGGAGGAACCAAAGCCATTATTCACATAATAAACTCATTACACAATTATTATGTAACTTGATTGACATAAAAACTTCAGTATCCTTTAACATAATGGAGAAAACAAAATATACACTGAATAGTTAAAATACGAGTTTACCTCCAAACCATTCATAATACATTATATATTATGAATATATCATATATTAATAATATCAATTTTTATTTTAATAGACTTTACATTAAATCTATTCCTTTAATTTTAAATTTGAATTTTTAATTTTTATAATTAATATTAATATAGTTTTATTAATTAATATTGAATCTTTATTTTAATAGAATTTACATTAAATCTATTCCTTTAATTTTAAATTTGAATTTTTAATTTTTATAATTAATATTAATATAGTTTTATTAAGTAATATTGTTATTCCTTTAATTTTTAATTTTTATAATTAATATTAATACAGTTTTATTAATTAATATTGTTACTTCTAGAAGAAGTAATTATAATGAGAATTATCCTTTAATTTTAAATTTGAATTTTTAATTTTTATAATTAATATTAATATAGTTTTATTAATTAATATTGTTACTTCTAGAAGAAGTAATTATAATGAGAATTAGTGAAAAATAATATAGTTTTAATTATAATGAGAATTAGTGAAAAGTAATATAGTTTTATTGATTAATATTGTGAAATTTAAAAGTTATATAATATATTGGAGAAAAATATTAAATTTAAAGAACTATTTTTATATTTATCTATGCTATTATGATAGTGTATATCCTAATTGTTTAGGAGTCAATTTTCTTTGACTTTCAATTAGTTGTTTGTGATGGCATACAACTTTTTAAAATTTATAAATTTTCTTTTATTAATTCTATTTTTATTTTTTAAATAATTTTTGTTTTATTTTATGAAAATTGAAATTCTTAATTTTCTATTGGTTAAAGAGAGTGATGTGATTATTTTTATGTGGTTTTAATATTTATTGTCAGATTTAAATATTTAATTCAAAAATTAAAAATTCAAAAATCCCTTCAAATACCACCTAGCCATCATTTTAATTTGTCATTTTTCTTGTTGTGAGAGATATCATTATTTTAATCCCTTCTTGATATAAAAGATATCATTTTTAATTTATTTATGTTCCATTAATTTATGCTTTAGTACTTCATTGATTTGATAGTACTTCTTACTTAAGCCTTATCATTTAATGAGGTAATTCTTATTATCTATTCTTTAAATTTGTAAATTTTGATTGTATAGATATATTTAGCTCTCTCAAAAATTTACAATGAAAAAAAACTCCTCACTTCTCCTTGATTTCAATTGTATAGATAAATTTAGTTCTCCAAAAAATATATATTTAACAAAAACTTATGATTTCTCACTTTTGTTATGCAATCTATTCATCTAAATTTTTAAATATTATTATCAAGTTCTACTATTTGTGTATTTTAAATATTTTTACCAAGTTCCATGAATTTTTATTATATATTAAAAATATCTCGAACTAATTAACATCACATCCTAACAACATTGAGAGGCATTGACCACTTCTTACCAAAAAAAGAGCTTGATAATTAACATTTTGATCATATAACCTTGATGTCAAATCCAACAATATATTACATTTATTTTACTTATGGGTAATACATATTTTCAATAGAAACACCCCACACTACTCAAATGTATAGGCAAACTTTAAATATTACTTAAAAAAAACACATTTATATATAAATAAATACTAATTATAAATTATAAACAAATAATAAATTATTACAAGTTTTTAGTGTTTTATAATTACTTTAATTATTAGTTTTGGATTATTACATATAATTGTTTTATAATTGCTTTAACTATTAGTTTTGGATTAATATATATAACTACTACAATTGCTTTAACTATTAATTTTGAATCGCATACAACTATTATATTAAAATATTAAAAAGCAAGTATAGACAACTTTACTGCTAATTTCCCTTGTTGTTAAAGGTTTAAGGATCTATTTTGGAAAATATTTCTGGAGGACTGGCTGAGGCTATCAGGTTTGAACCATTGCCTTATAACATTGGATGACTCTTGTAAGTATAAGGTTTGTAGAAACCCCTTTCCTATGCATTTTGAAATTCCGTTGTTTATATATTTCATGCTGCTCTAAGAATCTATAATGATGTTAAAATATGAATTTTGTATCAGTGATTTACACTAACACAGCCTCAAACTCGGCGTTCGTGACTGATGAACACTGAAAGGTTTTCATTTTTTTCGCTGATGAACCCTAATTTACACAGTCGCAAAGCATTGCTGCAGAGATGAGCGTTTCAGTAATTTATTTCTTGCACAACGGCAAACTCTTATTTCTTGCGCAGCTACTATTATTTCTTGCGCCCTTGTAAATTGCGGGACCTCGAAATAACAGTTCTCACATATAATATATGTGAGCCGGCTCACATATAATAGCTCACATATATTATATGTGAGCAACCTCATATGTAATATATGTGAGCAAGGAGTTGGCCTCAATAACAGTCGAGGGACCGCGAAATAACAGTCGAGGAGTTGGCCGCAATAACAGTCGAGGAGTTGGCCGCTCAGCCCCTCGGATTCCCGTCATCGACAATCTCATTCAAGCTGCTTAGGTTGGTCTAGAAAATGAAATGCTAATCACTCAAACGTGGCAATCAACTAGCCACTATAGTAAATTTTAAATATGATCAAGTAAAAGTAAAAAATTAAACATATAAACTGATGTCTTTATAATAGTGAGGAAGTTAGTGGTTGAAATCACAACCATTGATTTATTGGGACGACTAAGAATATTCCATCAATATTTAATCTTGTTCATCCTATTAAATGTGCCCATTGTCAATAGGTATAATCTTTCCGCGTAATTAATTTAAAAAAAAAAACTTCTTGTAAAATCAAGTCAATTTCTAATGATGCGAAAATTCACCCTAATTTCTCAAGTGATTTAGATAACCATGGATTGTATCTTATTTGCTGATTTAATTAATGGTTTGAAGATTTGTTTGATGATTGGCATGCTTTGCTTGCTCTCCCTTCGCCGAAATATCGCTCCCAAGCACCTGGAAAATAATGTTGTTTCTGAAAAGGTTATAAGATAGGTTATTGACTTAACGTGGATGGTCATATGTTCAATCTTTAGTTGAATCTTTAGAAATTATCTAAAGTATTGTGGATGGTTGAGTCCCTAAACTCATTATGGCCACGACTGAGGAAATTGCCGAGCACTTCCTGAGTATCGATTCCTCACTGATTCTCAAACTCCCTTCCGTAGTTGAAATTAAATTCGACTTCGACTAAGTAATAATTAAGAAGGTCTATAGTTTTGTTCTATAAATATCTCCTGCGAAATTGTTGGGTGAAAAAATCAAGGAACTCTGAACCTCAAACTCTGAACTGAACTAGTTCAAACAATTGCAGTTTTGTTTTCAGCCGATCGACAAGTATCTATAGCTTATAGCTTAGTGGTCAACTTGGACGCAGTTGGTAGGCACTTTGCGCTTTGAGATCAACCGGACGAAAATTTTGAGGTTAATCCCATGGCATGGCCTAATCTTTTTTTATGTATTCCATGGCATGGCTTAATCTTGACATTAACTTGCCATCCTCCTGCACCTCATATTGCAATGTTTACGATGTATTCAAAAACCACCTTTGTCATTACGTCAAGAAAACCTTGGCTAGCGATTTCTACAACCGCCATGGCCCACACAGCTTGCGAGTATGGCTAGCCATCTCTACAACCGCCTTCGCCGACACAGATGTGAGTATTGCTAGATGTTATGATTTGGAATTGGAAGAGGTAGATAACCTACTCATCAAATTGAAGGCGCTATTCAAAGAACCAAGAATCTCTATCCATGCATCAATTTTTTCTCCAAGATATGTGGAGTCAAGTTGTTGAAGGAGATCGTGGATTCAGGGTCAACCATTATTCTGGTATTCTACGATGTCACTGTAGGCTAGAGTCACGCACATGCTCAGGTCAATGTTGCGCCTGCTGCACTGGAAGAGGAGCGAAAATGGAGTGTATGCTCAAGTCCTCTACACACAAGAAAGAAGCAGCAATACGACTCCAATACTATAAGAAAATGGAGGAAGGTTCTTTCGAAAGGTGCAGATATAATTCTTTTTACCTAGACGCCTATAATGAGTGAGATATAACACCCTTCCCTTTTATGAAAATTTGGATTCTTTTGGCATTTGCAAAATTGCGATTTCAACAATGGTAAATTGCAATCTTATTTTGGGTTTTGAATCCACCCAAATATTAAGAATGACAATTTGAACAATACAAATTGTCCAAATGTTTAAAAGCCTTATTAATTTGTTGGATTGATAGCTTTATCATTTTTTTTTTTTTTAAATAGAAAAAATTCTAATTAAAATATAAATTAAAGACATGACTAGTTGAAATAATTCATTAATACTTTATAAGGGGACAAAATTGTACTCAAACTTCTCCTAAATACTTCTAGGTCTTGAGACTAGCATAAGTATTTATGCATATTTCTTTATCATTATTTATATTCCTAGGTCTTGAGACTAGCATAAGTATTTATGCATATTTCTTTATCATTATTTATATTTGCACTTTTGACCAGTGATTTTAAAACCAACATTATCTAGTGATAGGCTGCAACATAAGTTTTTTTTAGTTTATTAGTGTTAACATGCATTTATTTATTAAAAGTTAATTGGACGTTGTAGAATAATTACACAACATTGTCATGTTATTTGTGAACTTAGTTTTTTTGTCACTGATATCTTGTTTATATGTGAATATGATATATATTAGTTAGTGATATGGTAAAAAAAATTGTCAATATGGTTATTGATGTGAGATTTTTTTAACTATCATTTTATTATATTATTTTCCAACATTTTCGTCACCAACCTCATAAATACTATTTTTAGAAAATAATTATTATAAATTTATAATAATTCAAATAATATTAAAATTTAAATTTTAGTAGATAAATATTAAATACGAGACATTTTTACAATTTTATTTTGTCCATTAACTTTTGAATATTTTTTTTTCTTTTATTATTAAACAAAATATAAACATAATCCTTAATCTTGAAATAAAGATAAGTTGCTTTGTATAGTGATTATCCTTGTTCTATTTTCTTATTTTATGTTGGAAATATAACATTTACTTAAAAATATTGTTTTGAACATACATTTTTTTAATTTTTTGATTCTTTATAGTTTAATATAGATTTAATACTTTTATTTTAAATTTATTTAATAGTTATTTTTTTGTTGCTTGAGTTTTTTTAGATTAAAACTATTTGAAATTTTAACTATTCGAATGGATATTCTACCCATTATAAACACATAAAACTATAATAATAATAATAGAAATGACTTAATTATGTCGAGGGTGTTTTTAAGGGGGGGTTCCTTGCCCAATTTTCGTCTTTTGTTGACTACATATAAGAAATTTCCATATGTCCTTTAAGCATTGGAAAATATCCTTCCTCCATGAGTCTTCCCCTCACTCACCGATTCCAAATTGTTACTATTCATTAGGTGATGACTTCCAGATGAGTTTCGACCTGCGTTCGTTACCGCAACCTCACTAAACAAGTGATACTCTCAAATCTATTCATCTGGAACATATATCTTGTATCAACCATCAACCATGATGCTTCCACACACAATGGACTTTCGGTGGAAAATTCCATGTCTCTTGGTGGAAAATCCACGACATTTTCCAACGATGGATGTGATGATGGCGCTCTGTCTGCAACCAAGAGAAGAACAGAAGCTCAAAGAGAGTTTAACAGGTAATTGAGACATCATTTTAATTTTACAATTTCCTCAATTTATTGTTGTTCATAGTTTAGGGTTTATTTATATCATTAAAAATTTCCTAAAACTCACTTTCCAATGCTTGTATTCTTCTCCAAGCTCCCCTAAGAGGTGTTAGAAGTATTTCCAATACTTATATGTTTCTACAACCTCCTCTTAGAGGTGTTAGAAGTTTCAGTTTAAAAGTTTTTTTTTTATTTGTCCGTAAAAAGTGATATTGGAGAAAACAATTTTTGAGATATGGATTGGTAACATAGTGACCCCCAACGAGTTAGAAGCGAGCAAATTAATCCAAGAAATCAGAGTGACCACATGTTAGTCATTTATATACACCGCACTTCTCTTCAATTCGTAGAAATTGCTTTTATTTGCTTTGTATTTGTAGTGCCATCTTACAAAGTGTTTCAACGACATGCATGCGATCAAACGTGGGAAACTATCTTTTGAGCTTTTGTTTATTAAGAGCATACAAAGCATACATTTGTTTCCTACACCTTTGTTGAGTATGTCATTAAATTAGAGGTTGTAGTCCAAATTTGCTCAATGTTTTTTACATAAATAATATGTTCTTTTCCCCTTTAAATAACCTATATTTGAGGTATTTGGCTTTTTTGTTAGTGTTTAATTTTTCTTCCCATTTTTTATGAAATGGTATCTAAACCCCATTGGAGCGAGTACTTTCTCCATGTCAATGGGTAGCCAACAACTCAAGGAACTTTGGATGACCATCTTTTATAGAGTCTTCCTCCCTTTCTTCAATTACAAGTATATGTTATGTTCTATGACCCACTAAGGTTTTCAAATTCTATTCAAGGTTTTCTTATGATTGGTTAGTAATTGTGACCCCTTTTATGACATAAATATTTTTAAAAACCTAACGAAAGTTATTTTCTTCGTTTTTATAAATATTTAGGTTTGGATTTCATTTCGTCGTTTGCAGTTCTTTCATCCTTTGTATAAAAGAACTAATATTTGTAAAAACCTAATGATTATTCATCATAAAACTCCACTAGAGCATGTACTTTCTCCACTTAAATGGGTGGTCAGACGAACGTTTTTTTCAAGTTCTTTCCTCGTTTTTATAAATATTTAGATTTTTTTAAATAATTTTCTCTACAAACAATTTTGCTACTGCAATTTTAAAGCTTTCTTTGATATTTAGTACGTTACAAATCTGTTATGAATCCTTATCCTGTCCAGGTTTAGAATGAATAGTAGAGGATAAAATAAGACAAGTCCTTATAAACAACCTTCCCCTAAATATTTAATACCCAAATAAGAATCGCAACTCAGATCTACTTTAAAACAAATTGCTTTCTTGGTTAAATCTTCAATTTCAGCGCTGCAAAGAAAACTTCTTGAACATACTCTTTGTTTTTTATGTCTCATAGGCTAGAATACCTACCAAGTGATCTTCTTGCTAACAACTTGAAATTGCAAACATTCAAAGTTTAGTAGTTATATTTGGTGGAAACACTTAAGCCATAAATTTGTGGATTTTAAAGAATTTCCATGGGCGGATGCTTGTTCACTTTGTGGAGCAAAAACTAAGGTTTAATTTGCTCTTATTTTTTTCGTACACTTTTCTTATGACAAAAGGAAATTGTGACTATGCATGCTAAATCAATATTCATCAGAATTTCCATACTGAATATCCATATAGTGATCTTCCACGGTTTTGGTTAATCTTTCACATTGCTTTGTTATTTATTAGTTATTTTCTCAAGCATGTATAATATTTTTCAATTCTTTTACAATAAAATTATAATATCATTTTTTTTTTCTCAATAGTATTTTCTTTGGGCATGTATATTTACCATAAAATTATAATATCAACAAAATAATTTTATTTTCTTTGCCAACATATCTACTTGTATTCTTCAGTGTTCCCTTTCCCCAAACTCAAGAAACAAGGGAGTTTGGAGATTAAAGCGAGGTAAAAAATATTTCTTGTTTACTGATTAGCTTGTAAGGTGTTGATGTCGTTGATTTGGGTAGGGGGCGGGGGTGTTGCCCTGACATTGACATTGGGTTTCGACAGTGCTAGACCAAGTCCTGACCATTTGTGAGTTGCATTTACTACACTCACAACCAGGGATCAAATTTGAAGGTTGGTCTTAATTTCAATAGGAAGGGTATATATTCATGCAACCTTTCCATGATGAAAAATTTCCAAAAAAATCACATTTTAATTGACAATAATAAATTAACTACACAGTTCATAAAAAAAATGTGTTAAATAAAGTATTACATTTCCAATCAAATTTATATTTAGTAGAGAATGTAATAAATCCAAAATATCACCTTAACATTAGCAAAGCTACTTACAAAATATCACTTTAATATTCTCAAAGAACATATTAAAATATTAAAAGATCATCACAATTGTGAATGAAATCTTCCAAATATTTTGCTTGTTACACTGAGAAAATGTGCACCATTGTAGCATGTTTTCTATAGAGTTATAAATATAATTAACAATATATATGTAGCGTGTCTATTGTCTATACAAGCCCACATATGTCATTTCATCATTCTACTTGTATTTAATTGTTATTTAATTGATTGCAACAATAGAAATAGTAAAAAACAAATTTGGATGACCCATAGGCTTTCCAAATCAAGAACACAAAGAGTTCATTTCATCTCTCAAAAAGAGAAGTAGATGATCCACAAATATAGAGCCCTTAACTATTTTAGCCATTTCATTTATACCACTCAATGTTGGAATAATTAACTTGTACTTGTCTTATGTACTTAATATGAGATATTCATCATCATATTATTAAGATTGTGGTTTGCTAATTGTAATGTAGACATTATCTCTACATGAGTGATTTAGGAGTATGTTAGATTTATGAGAGATATTATATCCTATCAAGGTGTGTGGTTGAGAGATTCTCTCAACAAATGGATTGTAAGGATAAGCTAGTCAATCTATCTTAAGGCCAAATTTAATGTATTTATATGTGTAATGCTTCATTGAATTAATAGAATATTGAGAATAGTTTTCATGTGTACAATATGTCTGCTCTCCCTTATTTTGTCTCTCAAAAAGAGAAGTAGATGCTCCACAAATCCATATCCCTTTGCTATTGCAGCCAATAGTGAACATATAGTCAATATTGAACACGTAAACTTGAAAGCAACCTAGATAACTAAGAATTCAAAGGCACATTTTTGGATATCAACTTCCAACAAAAGATGGTAGAAAATCCATAATGAAATACATAGACAATTCAAGTGTGACAAAAATTCAGAGAATACCTTCTAAGAAGAAAAATGCTCTATAAATCTAGTTTAAGAACAAAGGGCTTTACAAACAATTCTAAAGAATTTAGGATGGCAGTGATGCCAGCTTCTTGGGCATGCTATATATTGTTCAAAAGAAGGGAAATACCAACATAATGATAAGTTAAAACCAACAAAATCAAGCATAGAAAGAATTCAAATAAATGGTTCAAAAGAAGGGAAATACCAACATAATTCGAATAATTGAAATCAAGCATAGCAAAAATTTCAATAATTACTTCAACAAAACAAACATAGTACAAATCCATTGTTATTGAACTTCGAAGACAATATAGAGAATTGATGATGACAATAGCACCACACTTTTGATGATGCCTTGGATGGTTTCAAAAAATAGATAGGTAATATTAAATGATATTCTAGAAAACAAATAGATATATAGATATGTAATATTAAATGATATTCTAGAAAACAAATATGGAATACAAATTTAATTCCCTTCTAGTGCATGTTATCTACAACTTATCTTCCATCACATTAATGCAAGTGGGTATGGTAATATAACCTTGTTCTGGAGTAAATAAAGGCCGTCACATTATAAACAAATTGCCAAGCAACACTAAGTTCAACATTTATTCATTTTTCATTCAAATATAATATGATATATGTGTTATTTCGCTCCAAAACTTATAGAAGCAATGTAGTGTGAAAGGGAGGTCATTCGATTCTCGAGTCATTCGTTCGTATCACCATTAGTATTAAAATTATATGTAGTATCATGCATTTTTCAAAACTTGAAGACAAATTTCAAAGCGAGGGAAGTTGAATTTTGAAGAATAACCCTTCTTATGAAATTTTAATATTCACTTTACACTTCTTTAAAAACGGGTAAAAATGAAAGTGCACATTTTTTTAAAACTCTTATAGGATGTGTTGGAATCCTTTTTGACGTGCTCAATTTTGATCCATAAGGTCCTAACAATGGCCTCCATCATGTCATGTTGAATGTGAAGGTAGTGTGAAGATGTTATCCAAATGACCTTGTGCGGATGTTACCAAAATAACCCATGAATTGTCACAAAGGACCGAGCTGAGGCAAGTGGTTTTGGAGAAGGTTATTGAAATTGTCATGGTGAATTAAGCCATGAGGCAATTGGTTTTGGATTTTTTTTCTTTTGATTGACTTCCCAAGTCTGATATAAAATATTAAATAATTTACAAAATATAAATTATAAGGTTATTGAAATTGTCATGGTGAATTGAGCCAAGTTGCAGAGCACTTTGGTCTGTAATTGAGAAATGGAGGGAGTTGGAGTTGTTATCGCCATTTCCCATGCAGAATCAAAGCAAATGTGGCATGAAGACAAAAAATTGTATGGGAAGGCATGGTAATGGATGATGAATTTCCATTAATTGGAAAATATACGAGCAATAAATTGGATTTCATGTTAAGAGGATCCATGGCTAGGTTTCACGTCAAGAGGATCCATGGATACTGACTAAAAAAAACGTTTAGTAAAAACCAAAACAAAAGGGGAGATGAATTCTCCAAACCCCCAAAAATTGGATTAGTAATTTTGGGGATTTAAATAAATTAAAAAAATATTTTTGTAGTTGGGTTACATGTGAGAAGCATTTGCATTGATTGAGTAAATGAAACAATGAAGGAAAATACCAAATGGGGAGATGAATTATCCAAACCTGATAAAACTGAACAAGGGTTTCTCAGGTTTTAAATGAAATTTAAAGGGTTTTGGGTACAAAGTACCTCTGATTTCTCGAGGAAAGAAAAACAATTGTGTTGTGCTTTGACTCCCATTCTCACTCTAAGAAAGAACAAGAAAAATGAGAAAAACAATAATTTTTTTATCATCTATGACGATCTAGGATTGGGAAACATTTCCTCCACTACTTGCCAAGAGAGAAATGGATCAAAGACAAAGACGGATCGACTCATAAAACTAATGGAGCATCTCAATATCAGACTACACCTGATCTCACCATGGCTCCTACACCCAAGTAAGTGTTATAAAAATAGGATCACGGAGCAATAAAATAAAATGAGTGTGGAAATAAAACATAGAAGATACACAATACAATAGAGACACAGATATACATGGTTCACCCAGTGTGGGCTACGTCCACCATATAAATTTCTAGGTCCTTCCTTTTTATTATCCAGCAAAATGAAGGATTACAACCTACAACACACCCATTGTAACTTTGTCTTCTTTCTCTCACAGTCTCCTCTCTCTAAATACAATATTCACAATGTTGCATATATGCAATACATTTACCTCATAAAAGAGGGTTTCCTTATACGAAAAAAACCCTAGAATAAATTCTACGTTAGATCTGCGACCTTATAATTAACGGTCCAAAACCCATTGGGGGCCCGCTTTCCCTCGAAACCTGCAGGGGGAGAAAGCCCCCCTACAACCCCCTCGTGTGGAGGAGTTTACAATATTATGGGGTGTACAGTATTCATGGGGTATAAACACGGTTGAAAACAAATACCTCTGAAACAGGAAGATAACTGGGCTCCACAACCAACAATCTCCCACTTGGAGACTGATCAAAACAACTCCACTGATGTTGCATCTGTTGGACTACAATCCTTCTTGGACTTGAAAAAATTCTCATATTCACCTGCATGCTTGAAGACCAACTGAAACTAAGTAGGAACTCAGTTTCTCCCTGGTTACTCCTTTTGTTAACATGTCTACAGGATTCTGGCTAGTATGTATCTTTTCCAACTTCAAATGTCCATCTTTCAAGATGGGTCGTATGAAATGGTACTTGAGTTGTATATTATTAGGCTTCGAATGGAAGGTTGATTTCTTTGCAAATGAATGGCACTCTCACTGTCACAGTACAACTTGCAATTCTCTTGCTTCTTTCCCAATTCTTCCATAAACCTTTGTAACCAAATCATTTATTTACTAGCCTCTATAGCAGAAACATATTCTGCTTCTATTTTTGAAAGTGCAACAACCTTTTGTAGTTTCGAAATCCAACTTATTGTTGTTCCATCCACACTAAAAACATACCCTGTGGTTCTCCTCCTGCTATCTTTATCACCTTCCATATCTGAATCAACATATCCATCTAAAACAGTGTTTGAACCTCCAAAACATAATGCATGAGTAATAGTACCTCTCAAATACCCTAGAATCCACTCTACTTCCTCCCAATGTTGTTTATCTTGATTGTTCATATACTCCCTCACAACTCCCACTACATGTGCAATATCTGGTCTTGTGCAAACCATCACATACATCAAGCTACCAAGTGTTGATGAATAAGGGACCCTTGACATATATTTTATCTCCTCGTGTGTCTTGGGATACATTTTCGTAGTTAATTTGAAATGGCTGGCCGAAGGTGTACTAACTGGTATTTCATTTTTCATTCTAAATATCTCCAACACCTTCTCTATGTACTCACCCTGATACAATGTCAATTTGCAATTTTTCATATCTCTTGTTATTCTCATACCAAGGATTTTCTCTGCAGCACCCAAATCCTTCATCACAAATGAATCAGTTAATTTATTCTTCAACACATTTATATCCTGCATATTAGAACCTGTAATAAGCATGTCATCTACATACAATAGCAAGATAATATAGCTTCCATTTTCTATCCTTTTAAAATAAAAACAGTGATCAGAATGACATCTACTATAACCTTGTTCTGTCATAAACCTGTCAAATTTCAAATAAAACTGCCTTGGAGCTTGTTTTAGGCCATACAAGCTCTTCTTCAACCTACATATGAAATTATGCTTCCCTTTGACCTCATACCCCTGTGGATGTTGTATATAAATTTCTTCCTCCAAATCCCTATTGAGAAAATTTGTTTTTACATCTAACTGTTCAAGATGAAAATCCTATACTTCCACAAGACTTAAAATAGTGCTAATTGAAGTCATTTTAACAAAATGAGAAAATATTTCATCAAAATATATACCTTTCTGTTGTGCAAACCCCTTAACAACAAGTCTAGCCTTGTACCATTTTTTTCCTCCATCTTCTTCCTTCAACCTATAAACCCATTTGTTATGTAATGCTCTTTTTCCTGTAGGAAACTAAACCAAGTCCCAAGTCTAGTTATTTACCAAGGAATCCATTTCCTCTTTCATGCTTTGCTCCCAATTCTTTTCAGTGTCTACCTGCATTGTATCTTCATAACATTCTAGCTCACCTGAATCAATGAACAATAAATAATACAATGAAGGAGAGTATCATTCAGGGGATCTACTTAACCTGATAGATATTCTAACAACACTTGCAGGAGTTTGAGGTACTTGTTTCTCTTTTTGTTGTACATTTTGATTTTCTGGTACCTTTGGAATTTCTTTTTCAGTTATCTCATCAAGAACGGTGTATTATGGTTTTTCTTTTTCTTGTATCTTTCCCTGCAACTGATCTCTGTACATGACCTTCTCATTGAATATGACATCTCTATTCATATTGATTTTTTTATTTTCATAATCCCATAAGCAATAACCAAAATCACTAACATCGTATTCAATAAAGGTACACTTCTTGGATTTTGCCTCAAGCTTTGTTCTATTTTCTTTATCAATATGGACAAATGCTTCACAACTGAAAGTCTTCAAAAAAGATTAGTTTACCTTTTTACTTGTCCATGATTCCTCTTGAATTCCACCATCCAAAGAGATTGAAGGTCCTCTGTTTATTAAGTAAAAAATATTATCTACAACATCTGCCCATAACTGTAAGGGAAACCCAACATGCAATCTCATACTCCTTGCACACTCCATGATTGTCCAGTTCATCCTTTCCGACACACCATTTTCTTGTGGCGTTCCTGGAATTGTTTTCTCTCTATGAATCCCATGGTATGAACAATAATAATCAAACTCCTTGCTACACTATTCACCTCCATTGTGTGATCTTAGACACTTCAAGCTTTTTCCTGTCTCATTCTCAACCAAATTTTTCCATTTCTTAAAAGTATCAAAAACATCAGATTTTTTTCAAATGCAATAAACCCAAGTTTTTCTAGTTGCATCATCAATAAAAGTAACATAATAATGAGAGCCACCAAGAGATGATACCTGATATGGTCCCCATACATCTGTATGCGCAAGCTCTAACCTTACACTCTTATTTTCTTTTATGACTCTGGGAAATCTAACTCTCTTCTGTTTTCCATAAACACAATGCTCATAGAAATCCAAATCGATTTGTTTAAGATCTGGAAACAAATTTATTTTGTGAATTATCTGCATCCGCTTCTCACTCATGTGTCCAAGCCTATGATGCCACATTGTTGTATCCACTCATGTACAATCTAAAAATATATAAGAATCAATACTACCATTACATAAATACAATGTACCTAACTTCTCCTCTTTTTCTATCACCAATGATCCATTGGTGACCTCCCACGCCTTATCTGTAAATATAGATATACAACATTCACTTGCCAACTGCCCTGTTGAAATTATATTTTTCCTTAGATCTGGAACATGTCTTACCTCTTTCAAGAACCATTGGTTTCCATTCCTTTTCTTTATTTTTACCTTTACCATTAAAACAATTTTGCATGGTGCATCATCACCCAAATGAACCTGTCCAAAATCACCTTGAACATAATCTAGAAACAAATTCCTATGGGGTGTGGAATGAAATGAAGCCCTTGAATCTACTACCCAAGACTCAGAAATATTATATACATAAAGATTCGAAGCATCTTGTAACACATCACATGTTACATTTGCTTCCTGATTTTTCTCTTGCTATCCATCTCTTTATTTATTTGGCTCTCTACAGTCTTTCTTCATATGTCCTTTCTTCCCACAATTCCAGCACTATATCTTTCTCAATCTAGATTTGGATCTGCCCTTCCTAGAATTCTCGCAGTTCCCTGATCCCTTTCCTCTATCCTTTTGTCTTCCCCCGTTCTTCATGTTTAACGCATTCCCTGATGTCTCACCTGTGCTTTTCCGTTGCATTTCCTTGCTAAGGATAACACCAACAACATCATCAAATTTTAAAGTTTTTGAACCAGAGACAGAGTTACTTACAACCATGACAAATCTGTTCCAACTTTTTGGCAATGAGCACAAGATTAGAATATCCATGACATCATCACCAAAGTCCACTTTTATATTTGATGCTATGGTAAGACTCAAATTGTGAAATTGTGAGGGGTATTAGAATAAAAAAGAATGCATATGTCTTAGGGATCATGGTTGGCATTCAACAATTGGACAATTGGCTAGGGTAGACTCTAGAGGACATGGCCATCTTAGGCAAGGATATGCATATAAGTGATGAGATATACAATAATGGTGTGGTGGTGTTGCCCCATAAAGAGATCAAATCTAACATTGTCGAGCCTGAGATTTTCATGTGAAAGTTTTTATTTTACACACTAACATAAATGAAGTTGCAGTTCATGGTTTTATATGAACATGGAATTGAGAATAGTAGTACTTTGGTTTACTACTGGGAAATATGCTACTATGTTTTGATAGAACCCTTGAAACTTTAAGAGTGGTTACACTTTTGTAGTCTATGTTGGATTACTGAGAGGGGGGGGGTGAATCAGTAATAATGTAATTATAATCCTTTTTCTTCAAATGTTATATCAATATAGAATTATTATCCAATAATGAACAGTAATAAATAAACAATCACACACATACACAGTACACCATTGTTTTACGTGGAAACCCAAATCGGGGGAAAACCACGGAATGTTTTTTATTATATGTCTTGAAGAATTACATTCATTGGAAGTACCAACTTCCTTTGTTTTCCAGCTGCAACCGGAAGGAGGATCCAACCCCCTAGTTTCTCAGGCTACAACCTAAGGGAAGCTCCAACTCCCCAAATCTCTAGCTACAACCAGAAGGAGGCTACAACCCCCCAATGTTCTCCGACTACAACCGGAAGGTGGCTACAACCACCTGTCCTTTCCCCATCTTGCCACCCTGAAGTAGAAGTAGAATGATGGAACCACTGTCACACTATCACTGTGAGATATATCGTTGTAAACTTGTACCAATAAATCTGAACCATGCATCAACCATGCATCAACCTGTACCTCAACCTGTAATCAACTTGTTCCATAAACAAGTGCATCAACCATGCATCAGCCTGTACCTCAACCTGTAATCAACCTGTACCATAAAAAAGTCAATCAATCATGCACCAACCTGTAATCAACCTGTACCATAAACAAGTGCATCCAACCATGTACCAAGTATGTACCAATCATGTGTCAACTACTCATCAACTATGACTCATAAATATGTACCAACATCATCAACTATACACCTCATGTATGTCTCAACTCATCAACTACTTGTTTCAACCATGTACTCAACATGTACCTCAACCAAAAGTCCTCATCAATTTCATCATCCAAATATGATTTGTAGCTCTGTAATAGAACTGGTGTATATGATCACATTCCTGCAAACCTTCCTTAACTTTAAAAACAAGAGACTAGCATTTTCATCAAACTTTTATTTAGTCTCACATGCCTAGTTTTGGATTAGTCAATAACCCTAACTTGAAGTAATCATAACTTTGAACCTGTGATGTATAAATCTCTAAAACGGATACACAATGTTCTTCAATGTGGTTTATGAAATTCCTCCAAGTGGAACTACTTGGAACCTCTCAGAAAAGGAGTTATAGCAAAAATGACATACCTTGCTGAATTCTGGATTATTCTAGAGAGCGACCTTGTATAGCGTCCCCCGCAAAAAATATTTTATGAAATGATCTGAAACTATTACATAGCATACTAACGACTGTACCCTAATCAAAAAATTTTGTCTCGCTAAATTGGGATCTTTTATGAAGAAGTTATGATGTTTTTACCCAAAACACCTGATTTTGACTAGTTTTAGGACTGGCCACAAACCCTATTTTCCACAGAGTGTAAATCCCAAAATACAATGACCCACAAGATGAATTTTTAACCACAGATACTTGGATATGTTTTCTCACTTTCATAGAAATCTCTGGATCTGAATCATTATAGAAAAAAATTTATAGCGAAAATGGTGAGCTGACCTGAAAATAACATACCTTAGAAAGCACCATCAAAAGAATTTATCCTTCCTTGCATTTTGGCCTTCTCTTCTTCACTTTCCTCAGAATTTTGGCTTAGATATCATTTTTATACCTTAGACACCTATATATATTCAATATTCTCAAGTGTGATTCAAATGAGAGAGCCTTGCCTCTTATTTATACTCTCCAAGTAGCTTCCTTAAAAACATCTTCTAGGTCACTTGGCCCCACTTTCCTTATTTTAGGGTAGGGTCCACTTCTAATTTCTCCATTAAAATTATTATTGAAATAATTTATTTTGTATTCACTTTG
>ML779673.1:40614-99104 GCA_009831015.1 Picea engelmannii
ATTGTCCTGGCGATGGGTAAGGAGAATGTCCTTGTATTATATCGAGAATTCTAGTAAAGGTAATGTATGTCAATATAATTTAAGGCGCATTTTTGTGTTAGGTGTTTTATGAAAAATAATGGCATTGTGGTCTTATCGTAATATGATTGAATCGTTAGTTATTGATGATTATAAATATGAGGTTCCTTGAACTAAGCACCATAGAGTATTATGACTTAGTAGACGAGGTTTCTTGTTCCTTTTCATAATGCCGAACTTGGCGGGTCAATGTCTGCATCCATCTGACTTGCGTCTTCCATAGAGGTCGAGGTTGTTCGTTGACTTGGTTGTACTTGGTTGTCTTGCATTGCTTGGTCTTCTTGTGTCGAGTGGGACGTAGACACCTCCATGTTCCTCAGAACAGTCGCCAGCCCTGAGACCTTAAATGGTTAAAGATGATGGGAACACGGGCTTGAGCGTTGATTATGTGTCCTGGAGGTCCTAACCTTGCAGGGTAGGACGGGCGGGTGGTCAATTTCACTTTTGTCATGGTTGCGTCTTGTTGGTCGTCGAGTGGCGATGTAGAGTCAAGTATGTTGTTACTTCTACACGCGCGCACACACCGTAAACAAAAAGAAAAAAAAAATTGCACCTGTCACTAGCACGGTTGTCGTAACGACGCAGTTCGTTACACTTCAAGGGTTGACATCAATGACAACCAACCTTAATCAACAGCCTCAACGACAAAATGGAATTGTCTAGAGGATATGTCTACATTTGTGCATTCCAAATTTTGGAGGCATGTATGTTTATATGTAAATAAGAACATGATGTATTTTATCTCCATAGATTGATACAATTCTAATGTTGGTATGTTTGAAAGTTTATAGGTTTGTAATTAGGGAAATTTCTATGTCACATGCTATTTACTTATATTAAGCCTTGGAAATAAGCATACCTCTGTGCATGGCTAGAATTTGTATTTTCTGTAAGTATCCCTAACATTTTCACTACTATTTTTCATTTTGATGTGTGTAGCGAGACAAGTATTTTGGATAACAATTTGGATTTTTTCCCATGATAACATATTTTCTTCCTCCAAATTTTGTTTCCATTTATTATCATTTCCAGACAAATTTGTAAACTAGATTAGATTTATGTTGGCTAATATTCGCATCATTGACTATAACATTGAGGCCATATTCACATTTTATGAAGAGAATACTATCATTGAATAATAGGGACTTGTTGCTCCCAAAAGATGGAAGATTTTGTTTCTTTAAAAAATAAGGAAACCATCTAACACTTTTTTGTACTCAATTAAATTTTATGTATTAGATAGAACTTCTCAATCCTAAATTAGGAAGATCATTAGACTTATCGCCAATTTTAATGGGCATTAATTAATCATTAGATTCTAAGATTGCAAATAGTTCCTGTTTCACAACATTCGATAAATCTTACGATGATTTTTCCCTCCTCCTCCTATGTTTTTCACTACTACCAATGGCTCATGGGGGTCTATCTCTAACCTAGTTCCTAGTATAGGAATAGGGTGTGTCCTAAAGGAACTTATATCAAACATTCAAAATTTTGCACAAAATTCAAATTTTGAGAGCATTGCTAGTTGCCCATGTGGGTCTATCTCTCACCCAGTTTTGAGTTTAGGAACTAAGTGTGCCCTACCTAGGCTTCCCCAGTGCGTTTGGTGCTTAGGAAACCTAACTTTATTAGTGGTATGGAATTGTATTGTTGTGGACACACAAGGAAACTCAATAATTGTTGCACCCTTTGCAACAATTGGAGGCCGAGAAAGAGAAATCATGGAATTCTAAGAGAACCCCCATCATGTGTGTAATATCGCTAGGCTAAACTCCATTCTAAATATAATGTAATTGTACATATAGGATTCTTGGAGGTTAGAGTGCCTTTGTATATATGTATTTTGAGGCCATAGTTTTTATGTGGTTATTAGGTTGGTGAGCCAGAAGCTGAAAGGTCAACAAACCTATTTTTATAAATGTAATCATACTTAGATTTTAATGAAAACACATCATTGTTGTTTACCAAACATGTAGAATCATATGGGGGGATAAACTCCACTAGAATAGGAAAAGGGGGATAAGGGTCTAGAAAAATGGGCTAAGTTAAGGGGGCTTAATCCAAAAAGGAATATTTTAACAATATTTGTAAAGTTAAAGTCAAAAGTAGGGGATAATGCATTTTTTTCCTATGTCCCTATGAGGAAACATATCACCATGTGAGGGAACCCATGTGTGGACCATGTAGTTTCCAACATGAAAAGTTTCAAGTTGGGAACATGCACATAAGTTTTGGGGGCTTCAACTCATTCATCCATCATGCTAGGATCATTCTCATCAGAACTGGTTACTGTCATCTGAACTTTCATGCGGCCATGGATGTACTTTTACATGTACCAGGGAGAGAATTGAGATGAGATTGAAGAGGTGGGTTGTCAAGCCCATGAGAATTCTCTCTAGGTGAGAGAGATAATGGGAATTAGTTTCCTAAGGTGCCAAACTGCAGATACAAGGCTCTCAGACTTCCTGTCCATCTTGTTGATGAAGCACAGAAAGGAAGTGGGGAAGTTGAATGAATGTTGAGCAGAGAAGGGGCACACTTCTTGGGGTGGGACATGACTGTGGGGAATGAGAGACTCTAGGATGTTAGTTTGAGTTGGCACGTGTGACTGAGTTTTCTTCTATCTAATATACCCTATCTTCGTTAGGAATCCTTTACCCAGGTGGAATATCCCCATCTCGGGAGTGAATCACTACTGAGAGTTATGAGTAGTGTGCAGTCTAAGGTTGGGAGGAATGTGGAAGGTCTACATGCAATTGGTGTTCTTTTTATCAAAGATAAGTGTCAATTGTGTGTTAATTCATGTGTTGTGTTAATATTTATGAAAGTATTTTCATGTTTTTTCCTATGTAAGATGCATGTATATTTTTGTTATTATTTTGCATGATTTGTATTGGAAAATTTCCTTGAAAGATATGGCATTTTCCATGTGAAAATATTTTCATATGCTTTAGATTAGTGCTTGTTTCATAGTATGCAAGTTTTTTTTTCCATGTACACATCATCGAAATTAAGAGAAGGAAAAATACAACATTCTAAAAATTGTTTTCAAGACTATGACGCTTACATATTTATCTCATATCAAAACCAATGAAACACAATCACTTCTTGAAATGATTAATGTTAACAATACATAAATTTACTTTCAAGGTGTCATGACACCATAGGATGTCTGCCTGAATCTTGTGATCGTACACCCCTTGAAGGTGTGTGACACTGCAATGGTTCTCACTTCGATGCTTGGCAACACGAAGGATACTTCGCCTAGACTATGCCTCTTCAACTAGCGCATATCTATACTTTGTTCTAGGCTACGGACAAGTCACACTCCTACTCTGTGGAACTCACTTGTATAATTAGAAAATATGTTACCATCTTAACACTTAGTTATTTAAGCATGCATTTACAAAACATGTGAAACAAAGAGAAAACTTATGAAACAAATAAGAGACACAAAAATATAGTGTGGGTGGCACAAGAAGTGCCTAACATTTGACTTAGTCTTTTTATTATGAAACAATTACAATATGAACACTATTGGCTCGATTTAAAACTTAGGAAGAGTCACATGACTCACCTTTCAAAACCCTAGACATGTGCCCACCACAGACTTATCATCACTTATTTGTCGCAAGAATTCACTAAGCTAACATAGACTACTTTGGATTTCCCTCATAACATGTCTCACCCAGACCTGCAATAAGACTTCACCAAACTTCCCTTGTGCATCCCACTCTTGGTTACTTTTCTTCCATGCCTTCAAAGCTCTACCCTGGTAGCTTGACTCCTTACTTATTGAGCTCATCTCTAGCTCTATGCCTTCTTGCTAATGCACATTGTCTTCTCTATATGGAATCCAACCTACTCCTTCATGAATTGTCGTGTCCTATGGGTGTCGTGTCCCTTCATAGAACGAGGAACTCAAACGTTTTGATGTGCCCCTTCACGAACCAATGCGCCCATCGAACCTGTGCATTCATTGAAATTTTGCATCCATTGGGACCAACATGCCCCATCCTTAGGCATGTTCCTCATGCAAATGCATCCCAATATTTTGGGTGTGCCCTTACTTTGTGCATTTCCTTGAACCAATAGATGTGAATCTTCATGGGTGTGTTGATGGGGTCATCCAACCTCTCCAACATGCCCATGTTTCCAAGGGCAGGTGAGTCCACTCTTTGGGCACACACCCAAGTCACTCTATACTTTCCCAAACATAACCTAATACCTCATCATCCATCACAAGGAAAGTGAGACATGTGCCCCCTTGGATCTGCACATCACCATCATGTGCCCAAGGTGCTATTTCCTATTCCTATATGACTTCGTCTGTCCAACCAATTGCATGTTCCTTTTTCTCTCTTAACCAACTCGGTATCAAGTCTTCCCAAGGAGTGTGTGCACTCAGTGGGTTTCGCAGAGGGATTTACATCCTCCCCCACTCAAATTTGTTGTCATCCTTGGGAACATCCATTGATTTTTGTGGTGCCTCTGCCCCATCTCCATATGTTGTCACTACTAAAAAATTGTTATCTCACACTTTTGTTGTCAAGGAAAACTCCCTTTAGGAAGTTGCATGAGTCCATGAAGTGTTTTGTAACCTTGACTTACTACTTCCTCCATACTTCAGTCTATCTTCTCATGCTTTCGTATGTTGGATCCCTTTGTGACTTTAGATGATTTTGTAGCTAGTCCAATCATCGTTCTTCTGCCACAAGATAACTCACATATTCATGCTGAAAAACCTTTTTCTATCTGCAAACCTACCTCATTCACAACTCCTTGTATCCAATCTATCAAGTCACCCATCTTGCATTTCCAACGGACTTCGCCAAGACACCTCCTCAAGGCATCCAAAAGGCCTCATTGTCCCCCACTGAGATAGTGAGCCAATGTGTTAATGTATAGTTTGAAGGTGAAAGAGAATGGTTGGTTGGGCCATCTCCCTCGTATCTAGTATGTCTCAATGCGATTAGCGGAGAGTCACCGTACTTTTTCATTATATACATAAGAAATAGTACACTTGAAATGATTTTACTTTCACACTCCTCAACAAGTCGTTCTAACTTAGGGTCATATGGCCATTCAATTTATCCAATTTCATTAGAGGAGGAATCGTCCTCTTCTTTTGTTATGCTTCACCAAGGTTGTTGTGTCTCCCTCTCGTTGTCTTAGTCTAGGGATGGTCTCTACTCCTTTTCAACAAACTACTCCAACGTCCTCTTCTTTATGAACTCCTCCAATATTTTTTGCATTTATTCATGTTAATGCATGGTAGTATCAGACAGGTACTTCCACACAGGATTGGTGTCTAGCGTGTGGAAATTGTCCAAAATATATTTCCTTGAGACTTTACTTTATTTAAAGGAATTATTAAAGTAAAGTTATTTTATTAGTGAGTTGAGTTTTATTTAAGGAAATGCTTTAATTAATATTATTGAATTAAATAATAGTCATTGATTTCAAATTATGTGAGATGTAATCTCAACCTTCAATTACTTTAGAGATTATGGTTAGGTCATAACTCAATCTTGTAAAAGAAAGCTTAAGGTAAAGGAGGAAACACTTTTACACAGAGATAACAAAGAAGGACTTTTTCTATTGTGGAGTCATTCGAGAGTGTAGAAGCAAAGAATGACTTTTGTTTACACATGATAAATTGTATGAGTTAGTGAGATCTCATAGAGATTGGGTGAAGAGCATTTCATCCAAGTGTTTTATCAGAGAGAGTTGGATAACGAAGCACTGTGATTCAAAGAGATCTTGGATAGGTGGAGAAGGATTCCCATCTATATATCTAGTCCAAATGAAGAGAGAGAGAAAGTGTGCAATAGAGAGATTGGGCCCCTACAGGACAACGCAGGTATTCTGGTACGAGTTGTGCACATAGCACATGTTTCAACGTTACAGTCGCGTTGATAGCGCAGGACAACGTGGGTATCAGGGAAACAATTGTGTTGTTGTCATACATGATCGTAAAAGAGGCTTTGTCAACAGATTATCTAGTTAAGTTTTGATGTAATTTTTTTCTTTTCTAGTTGGACCATTTTCCCCGTAAGGGAGCCCTTGTAAGATTTGAAGTTATTTGAATGATAATCTTAGTCGATGGGAGTAATATATTTGTTTCTTGTGTGTAATATTTTTGGTTTCCTTATTTATGTTTTCATTGTGATGTTTAGTTCATAAATCAACTATACTTTGATTCATTAAGTGGCTTATTTGGAATTAAATGTCAAATGTTGGGTAGAGGGAAATTCAACATGGTATCAACGTTGTGGTTCTCAGAGGAATCCAATATCAAGTTGCACAAATGATAGATCTATTAGATCCGAGTGACCATGAGACATATCGAGTTCATATCTAGGGTTACAATGATATATCTATTGGATCAGAAGTGTTGCGGTGGGTGTTTGAAGGACCAAGCACAGATCCACTATATTTTGCAACAAATCTATCAGACCTGCAAGGAGATATTATAAGATCCATAACCAACATGAGGAAATTGATGGGAATATTTAAGGGAAACAACCGTACAGTATTTGAATCGAGAACAATGTGAGTATTCTATTACATGTCATGTAGACCTTGCAGAACATCATGGATATCAGTGTAAGAGTCACACTGTTAGTGTAGATAGCATGTACATAGATCATACAGGACAATAGAGGAGAAATTTTAGAAGAGGGTTATCAGATCAAATCCTTGAGATGGAAATTGGATTGTGATATGATTATAGGTTGGATGGGGTTTACAAATACATTTCTTGGAAGGAGAAGATCATGTTGGTATTGATGGAGAATGGGATATCAAAATTTAATAATACTCATATCACTCCTCCAAAATATGTGGCTGAACTAGTAATCCATAATCACAAGGATGTGAAATTCAGGTGTATAATTCTATATGGAGTGAAGAATCATTTGATTCCTCATCTATCAATAAAGACAATTGTGAGGGACATGTGGGAGACTCTGAAGGGTTTATTTCATAGGAAAAATGAGAATCACAAAATGGTGTTGAGAGATAAGCTCAGAGACACAAAGATGACAGGATCAAACAAAGTGATAACATATGTCACTCGGATCCGACAAGTTCAAGATGATTTGGTTTCAATTAGGGAGACAATCATTGATTTTGAATTAGTGAGGATGACACTAAAAGGCTTCACAAAGCAATGGAAACCATTCATCAAAGGAATTGTGGCACATGAGAACCTCCCTGGTTGTACAAGGTTGTGGGATGACTTCATTCAGAAATATCTTCGAGATGAAGAACTGAATGGAGGTAGACATAAGTATGATGATGAAAACCTTGATCTTTCCATTCAAGAAAGGAAAGTAAAGTTCAAGAATATTTCTAGTCGAGAATCTACCTCTCAAGACGACAAGAATAAGGACATGAGAAAAGTTAAGTGCTTTGTATGTCACACATTTGCGCATTATGCAGGGCAATGTAAAAACAAGAATAAAGGTGGGAACAAAATGCTCCTAGAGGTAGTTACATTGGCTAAGACTCAAATGGATGAGTTTGCCAAGAAATTTGAACAGACTAACTTCTTACTTATTTCCTATATTTCCTTGGGAATCTTATCAGATGGTGCATGGCTAATAGATAATGGAGCCACATGTCATATGATAGGAGAACAATAGTTTTTCAAGATTTTCACATATTCTGACTTTATCTGTGCATGTGGAACTTGGTATGGGCACCAAGCACATAGTAAAGGGATATGGAATAGTGTCATTCTGGATGGATTCAGGGGGAGTGTTGAGAGTGATGGATGTGTTATGGGTGCTAGAACTCAAGATAAGTGTTCTCTCTGTATTAACAATTGAGAAGAAGGGATTTGACGTAGCATTCTAGGATGGATAGATGCTAATCAATCACAAAGGATCTAGCTCATAAACAATTATTTTGTTTGGAGTTAGAGAAAATAACTTGTATAGGCTAAAGGGATAGCATATCCAAGTAGTGGAAAGCAATAGAGTGGAAAATAATAAGGCACAGGTAGCTCTGAAGGTTGAGAAACTTAGAAGGAGTCATCCTTCAGGCTCAGGTGGGAAGGAGTAGCCTTCCAAGTATGTCAATGAGTAAATGATACGAGATTACCATGCATGATTCTTAGGATAAGGAGGCTTTTGGGAGCATGATCAAAGTGAAGTCTTTAAAGTTGGGTCTAAGCGAAATGGAAGGGATAACATATGTTTCAGAGGGAGCAACCAATTAGGTGGATTGGAGATCAACCATTGTAATGGATCTGGTAGTGAAGACAGAGCCACATCCAGGTGGTAGAAGTACCTTCCTCACTAAGAGGGAGTGTTAATGCATGGTAGCATCAAACAAGTACTTCCACATAGGTTTGGTTTCTAGCATGTGGAAGTCGTCTAAAGTATCCTACCTTGAGACTTTACTTTAATTAAATGAATTATTAAAGTAAAATGTTTTTCTTAGTGAGTTGAGTTTTATTTAACAAAATTCTTTAAATAACATTAGATAATTAAAGAATAGTCGTTGATCTCAAGTGACGTGAAAAGTAATCTCAGTTGTCAATCACTTTGGATATTAGGGTTAGGTCATAACTAAATCTTATAAAATCAAGGCTAAGGTAAAGGAGAAGACACTTTTACACAGAGATGGTGTTGATGGGCGTTTATGACACACTGTCAACTGGAAGGGAATAGTCTGGTCTGAGTTTGTCTAAATAACCCAAGCCATTTGGAATAACTACCCTTGATGGGTTTAACAACTCTGTTAGCCAATCAAGGGATCTAATCTAAACTACGAAAATAAAACAACTAATTATGCATTAATGAAGATCTATTATATGCATTCACTATTCTCACGTTTATATACAACATATACAAACAAACATGTGCAAGTTTGACGAGAAACCCTGTAAACTAAGGTTGTACAAGAGAATCAAATCTCAAGAAAAATTAAATAGATCTAGAACATACTACTAATCTAATTTTAACCTTGAAACTAAAAAAAGAAAATAAATGAATGTAAATAATAATGTTTTAACTTTAGCCCACAGGGGTGCGGTCTAGTGGCTAGCGGACGTACTGTTAAGGCGTTTGTGTTGTTAAGCAGGTCACGAGTTCAAACCTCGTCTTATCTGGAGACTAGGCTTGTGGGTGGTGTGGTTCTCCCTAGGGGTTATAAGGAAGCTGACAGGGATTTGACGCCATAACATACTTGGAAGGCTGTTACGCGGTAGCCAAATACCGTCGTCGTTATCGATTCCCCTAGATACAATAATAATAATAATAATAATGTTTTAACTTAAATAAACAAAGTATTTAAGCTTAAATTTTAATTTACATTAACAAAATATAAATGAAAAGAAATAGAAAATCATTAACCTATGATTGGTAAGTATTCAAAAATAAATTTTGATTGTGCCTTCCTATATAACGTTGCTCCAACAACCTGTATGTTAAGAGAAATCTATAGCAGAAGGTTGTGTAATTATAAGTTTGTGACAGTGTCACAATGAAAATCACTTTGACTGACAATTTAAATCTTATTTAAAATGAAGAAAGAACAATTTTCAAATCATGATTCTTAGTGAAAATATAATAGATTAATCAACAATAAGAAAAATCTCAATTGAACAATTATATCTTTGCAAATCTGAATTACATGAATAAACTCAATATAATATAATATTTGTATCAAAATAATACAATCACCAAGACCAAGATAATTGAGATAATAGACTCTTAAAGATTGACAAAATTAATATATAAATGATAGCAATTAACCATGTATTGATAAAATACACTAAAGCTAATTTAAATCAATGCATAATCAATTAATCAAATAATATGAACCATAATCAAAAAATATTATAATGAAAACAAAACCCTTTTACTCATAGGAGAAAATCCATTAAGCAATCTGGAATTTCATATTCTTCTTTGAAAATACTGATCCATTCTCCCAAAACTTCCAACCATCCGTTACTCCTTTGAAAAGAAAAAGTTTACAAAATAAATAATATACAAAAGAAGGATAAAAATCCTCTTCTGAATTTCTTCAATCTCCTCTTTCCTATGAACTTTCTCATATATTTATGCAATGAATGAACATTTTGGGTGTCACTAACAATTTATGCCACCTGAAATTTGCCTCGGAAATAGACCAAAATATCTATCAAATCGCGTGTTTGTTTGGGAAAAATATCGCAAGTAAGCTAAATGGGTCCATTCTATAGATGGATTTTTTGTTGTTTCTTGATATTCCTCACGCTTTGGCTGCAATAAGTCCCGCAAAATCTTCTTTCTTTTCTTGAACACATTTCCAAATCTTATATGTTGTTGCTCATAAATTATTTGCAGCAATCCAATGTTATTGTCGGATCAATTATCTTGAACGTATTTAGATAAGAAAATCAAGCCATGGTCAAATCCGTGCCAAATATATGATGTGTGAAACAAAAATAAGCCAATTTAATAACCGAAATATAAAAATTGTGAATAAAACAAAATCCAGAACAATAAAATTAAAATGAATTTAAACTAAAAGCTAACTAAAAGTTGTAAACAAATATTGGTTATATTTTCCTTTCAAATATGATCTTAAAATTCTAGAAGTTTTGGAGAGGAGAAAAATATTAATTTTGGGGTTCCACAAAATCAAGCAAATGATAGATAATTCTTTTTTTTATTTTTATTTTTATTTTGAAATGAGATGCAAAATGACAAAAGAATTTAATTAATTAAACCTTCCAAATGATTTTGTGAAAATGAGAAACCAACCAAGATATTATTTTATGAAGTATTGAACCCATTATTCAGAATAGTCAAACTTGCTAATGAAAAAAAGATGAAAACATAATCATAATTTAAACGAAAATAAACAATTGATAAAAATTAATGTTTTGTTTAAATTAAGATTTCTATGCTCATCTCTCCTTCATTCAAATTTGATCAAATGTGAACAAATGTCATAGAAAAGATGTGTCACAATAAACTTTCTTCCTGTAAAATCATTGTTATTAATCCATGTCTTCAACCAAACCATTATAAATTCAATAAGGACGAGGTAATAACAAACTCTCAAATTTTAAAGCTCGTCCATCAACATCAAAACTCTGTAGAAAGAAAAACGAAATGGCATTTGAATTTCATGAAATTCAAACCAAACAAAAGAAAAGAATACAAACTCAAACCAACCTCGAAACAAATCAAACCAATACCAATCCAATCAAGTCAAAGGGAAAACAAACGAAGAATCCAAGTAAAATTTACAGGGACCCTAGATTTTGATTAAAGAAAAAGAAGGGGGTTGTTGCGGGAAACCAACAGATAGAAAAGAATGATGTTTTCTAGTGTGGAGTCATTCGAGAGTGTAGAAGAAAATAAGGAATTTTGTTTACACATGATACCTTATATGAGTGAGTGAGATCTCATAGAGTTTGGGTGAAGAGAATTTCATCCAAGTGTTTTAGTAAAGAGAGTTGGAACACGAAAGACTGTGATTCAAAGATATTTTGAATAGATGGAGAAGGGATTTCATTGATAGATATAGTTCAAAGGAAGAGAGAGAGAGAGAGAGAGAGAGAGAGAGAAAGTGTGTAGCATAAGGATCGAGTCATTGCGGGATAACACATGTATTCGGGTACGAGTCACACAAATAGTGTGGGTTTCAAAGTTACAGTCGCACCAATCACACTGGACATCACGGATATCAGGGTAACAATCACGTTGTTGCCATATAGGATCGTACAACAGAATTTGGAAACATATCATCCAATCAGGTGTTGATGTACTTTGTATCTTTTTTGTTTGGGTCATTTTCCCAACAAGGGAGCCCTTATGAGCTTTGAAGTTATTTGAATGAGAAGATTAGTTGATGGGTAGAATATATTTGTGTCTTGATATGTGTGAGATTTTTGGTTTCCCTATTTATGCTTATGTTGTAATGTTTATTTGATAACTCAATTTTGCTTTGATTCAATAAGTGTTTTATTTGTAATTAACTATTGTGTGTTGAATAGAATGAACTTCAACATGGTATAAAAGTTGTGGATCTGAGAGGAAATCAATATTAGATTGAAAAAACAATAGATCTATTAGATTTAAGTGACCAAGAGAGAGATTGAGTTTAGAATTAGGGTTACAACAACAAATCTATTGGATCAGTAGTGCCATGAGGGGTGTTTGAAGGACCAAGCACAAATCCACTATCTTTTGCAACAAATTTATTAGATATACAAGGATATCTTATCAGATCCATGACCAACATGAAGAAATCGAAGGACATATTTCAGGGAAACAACCGTACTGTCATCGAATCGAGAAAAATGTGAGTATTCTATTACAACTTGTGCAGACCACGTGAAACAATGCAAGTATCAATGTAACAGTCGCATTGTTAGTGCAGAGAGTGCAGGAAGAGATAGTACATGACAGTACATGATTAGTTTCAACATAGGGTTATCATATCAGATCTTGGAGATGGCAATTGGATTGCGATTTGAGGATAGGTTGGATGAGGTTTCCAACTACAATCCTTGGAAAGAGAGGATCATGTTGGTGTTAATGGAGAAAATAATCTGAGAATTTTCTAATACTCATATCACTCCTCCAACAAATGCAACATAATTGGTCATCCATAATCAGAAGGATGTGAAATCCAGGTGCATAATTCTAGATGGAGTGAAGGATCATATGATATCTCATTTATCGAGAAATACAACTGCCAAGGACATGTGGGAGGATCTGAAGGATTTATTTTAGTGTAAAATTGAGAATTGAAAAATGGTGTTGAGAGAGAAGCTTAGAGACACAAAGATGACAGGATCATGCGTGGTGACAACTTATCTCACCCAGATCTGACAAATTCCAGATGAGCTGGCTGTAATTGGGGATATAGTGACTGATTCAAAATTGGTGAGGATAGTATTAAAATAATTCATGAATAAATGGACATCGTTCATCAAATGAATTGTGGCATGTGAGAACCTCCCCGATTAAATGAATTTGTGGGATGACTTCGTTTAGGAAGAGCTTCGAGATGAAGAACTGAATGGAGGCCAAAAAATGAATAATGATGAGAACCTTTCTCTTGCTAGTCGAGAAAATAAAAACAAGTTCAGGAATATTTCCAGTGGAGAGTCTACCTATCAAGATGGAAAGAATAAGGATATGAGAAAATTCAAGTTCTTTGCATGTCACATGTTTGGGAATTATGCAAAGCAATGTTTGAACAAGAAGAAGGGTGGGAACATAACGCAACTAGAGGTAGTTTTGTCGGCTAAGACTCGAATGGATGATTTTTCCAAGAAGTTTGAACATATAGAGTTTTTACTTATTTTCCAGACTTCCTTGGGCACCATATCAAATGGTGCATGGATAATATATAGTAGAGACACATGTCATATGACATGAGCACGGGAGTTGTTCAAGAACTTCATAGAGTCTGACTTAGATGTGCATTTGGCACTTGGTATGGGAACCAAGAATGTAGTAAAGAGATCTGGAAAAGTTCTATTCCTGACAAAGTCAGGAGGTGTGTTGAGAGTTATGGACATGTTATGGTTTCCAGAAAGCAAAAGGAGTGTGCTCTCAAACCCAATGATTGAGAAGAAGGGATTTGATGTAGAATTTTAGGATGGACAAGAACTGATCAATCCCATAGTACCTAGCTCATACACAACATCTTTGTTTGGAGTTAGAGAGAGAAATTTGTATAGAATAAAGGTCCATCCTATGTGAGAAGTGGAAAGAAAAAAAGTGGTAGAGAACAAGGGGACGGTAGCTCCAAAGGTTAAATATCTCAGAAGGATTCAACCTTCACTTTAGGTGGGAAGGAGAAACCTTCCAAGTGTATAAATGAGTCATGGTACAAGATGACCATATAGGATGCTCAAGGACAAGAGTTTTATAGGAGCATGATCAAAGGGAATTCTTCACAGTCGGGTCTGAGCAAGATAGAAATGACAACTTTTGTTTCATAGGGAGCACTCAATCGTGTGGATTGGAGAGCAGTCATGGTAGAATATATTGTATTGAATACAGAGCCACATCAAGGTGATAGAAGTAACTTCCTCACTAAGAGGGAATGTTAATGCATGGTAGCATCAAATATGCACTTCCACATGGTGTTGGTGTTTAACATGTGGAAGTGTTCCAAAGTCTCCTACCTTGATACTTTACTTTAATTAAATGAATTATTAAAGTAAAGTTTTTTTATTATTGAGTTGAGTTTTATTTAAGGAAATTCTTTAATTAGCATTAATGGATTAAATAATATTCGTTGATCTCAAGTTATATGTGAAGTAATCTCAGTCGTCAATCACTTTGGAGATTAGGGTAGGGTCATAACTCATTCTTATAAAAGTAATGCTAGGGTAAATGAAAAGACACTTTTACATAGAGATAACAAAGAAGGACTAATACTAGTGTGGAGTAATTCGAAAGTGTAGAAACAAAGAAGGACTTTTTCTTACACATGATACATTGTATTAGTGAGTGAGATATCATAGAGATTGGGTGAAGAGAATTTCATCCAAGTGTTTTACCAGAGAGATTTGGATCATGAAAGAGCTTGATTCAAAAAGATATTGGATAGGTGGAGAAGGAATTCCATATATAGATCTGGCCCAAAGGAAGAGAGAGAGAGAGAGAGAGAGAGAGAGAGAGAGAGAGAGAGAGAGAGAGAGAGAGAGAAACATAAGGATTGGTCTATTGCAGGACAACGTAGGAATTCTGGTATAGGTTGCGTGGATAGCACAGATTTCAGTGTTACATTCATGCCGATAGTGCAGGACAGCATGGGGATCAGGGTAATAGTCACATTGTTGTTGTACATGATCGTACAATAGGCTTTGGCATCAGATCAACTAGTTAGATGTTGATGTACATTGCCTCTTTTCTATTTGTGCCATTTTCTCAGTAAGGGAGGCCTTGTAAGCTTTGAAGTTATTTGAATGATAATCTTAGTTGATGGGAAGAACATGTTTGTGTCTTGTGTTTGAGAGTTTTGGTTTCCTTTTTTATGCTTTGGCTATAATGTTTAGTTGATAACTTAGTTGTGCTTTGATTCAATAAATTATTTATTTGGAATTAACTATCGGGTGTGAGTAGAGAGAACTTCAACGATTCATACTTTGAATATAAATATGCCAAGCCATCCACTATCTTTTCCAGATCTCCATATATGTCTTCAACATCGAAAAACATATGTTTCATCGACACCAATCTTCTTTCATTTTCTGCATTAAGTTCTCCAACCATCATCCCACATTGTCCAGGTTCACCCCCACAAGGTTGTCAGCTTTGGTTGTTCGCAACAACCAACCGCAAGAAGTACATATTCGTACCTCCTTCCTTCCTCCTCATGGTAGGATTCAAACATGGATTCTGTCATGAGAAAATGGTGAAATTGTTCATGTGAGAAATATGTGTTTCCTTTTCATTCCTCATGAAATCCTATCCCAACACAACTTTGAAATCTTCCATAAGAACAATGGTGAAACTTGTCCTTTCACACCAATCCATAATCTTCAATGAGACATATTTGGCCACACCATCGACCCTCTCTACGAATGAGTTGACTTCTTTGAAGGTTGTCTGCATTGACTTAGGATGCATCTGAAGTATCTGCACCATATCCTCCCTTAAGAATTTATGAGTCACCCCACTGTCCATCATAGCCATCACTGAATTCCCATTAATTTTGGCATACACATAGAAAAGTCTTGTGGCATCTTTCTCTTGGCTCTCCATGGATCCACTTGACATGAAAACGTTCAAAAGATGTAAGACCCCAACATATGGTTTGTACTATTTTTCCAAAGCATTCAACTTCTTTTTCAAGGGACAATTCTTCACATAGTGCTCCTTGGAACAAATCCAACAAAAAATTAGATTCTTCTCTTTCGGTGAATCTGTTTTATTGGCACTATCCTCACTATCCTTGGATGTCTTTACCTTTCATTTTCCCTTATTCTTTCCCTTCCCTTTCTTCTTCTCACCTTGATAATCATCACTTTTCATAGGGGACCTTCCTTGGGTTCACCCCTGAATTCCAACATTTTATCCGTTGCAGTGATGGTTGTTGCAAGACCCTGCACATTCTCATATCGTAACTCACTTTGCGCCCATTGTTGCAAACCATTCATGAAGTGGAAAAGTTTCTCTTCTTCTGACCTATCTTTGATATCCAACATGAGCCCTTTTAACTCCTTGATGTAGGCTTTAATATTCCCAGCATTCCTAAGAGCCAACAAATGACTTCTTGCGATCCACGTTTGGCTTCCTAGACCAAATTGTGCCTTCAAGGTTGCCTTCATCAATGCCCAGTTTTTTATCTTCTCTACGATTTCCCCAGTTACTAAGTCTTCCACCTGGTTCCTCCACTAGAGCTTAGCAATCCCTATTAAGAACATCACAACAATGTTCACCTTATCTTTGTCTAAACTTCCATTCAACTACTCTAAGAACTGCTCCATGTCCCAAAAACAAATTCCAAGAAACTTAGCGTTGTGAATACCATCACATGGCACAAGTTCATTTATATTGATCCTCATTGGCATGATAGTTGAGCTATGTCCATTGTCCAAATCTCTTTTCAACAATGTGATGGTGTCATCTTGGAATTTAAACTTCTATGTGACTGAAGCTAGTGCATCCTCTACTACCTTGAGTCTATCCTGAACATCATCGTTTAAGGTGTCGGTGATCATGTTCGTAATATCCTTTCACTCTGACACGACATAATTAAACCCATGCCTCATCTTTCCTATCCTAGTCTCCATTCGTTCAACCTTATCACCATGATGATACATTGCATATGTCATCTACTAAATTGTGTTCTCCAAGATAACAAGTTGATCCTTCAATATGCCTATCTTGGGATCCCTCTCTGTGTCACTTCTATTTGTGTGTGATCCAACCATGGACAACCCTCCAAGTATCTTCACTCTACTTTCAAGAGGTTTGTCTAAGGCACCCAAGAATTTTCCTCAGATAATTCTCCAAAACTCTGCGATCAACTCTACAATGATTTTTGCAATGAACTTTGCGATTGTCTTCCTTTCCCAAGTGTTCGATTCACCCCACAAACTCTTCTCCTGGTATTTTCAAACTGTTCACAAAGGAATGTTCACAAGTCACGATCTCATCCACAAGTTTGCACTTACTTTTGTCACAAACCCTACACAAACCAAACCAAACCTTACACCCAAACTGTCTCTGTGATGGAACAATATGCCATATCGAAGCATTCATCAAGTCTGTTCCCAAACTGTCTCTATGATGTGCCCTATCACCATTGTAAAAGAGCATGCTTCAATCTTTGATACCACCTATCATGACCCCACATGATGCCTCTAGAATGTTGCAATCATACACCTCTTGAGGGCATGTAGCACTGTGACAGTGCTCACTTGGCTTCTCGGAAACATCAAGAATACTTTTCCTAGGATACACCTCTTCACGTAAAGAATAGCCATACTTCATTCTAGGATACGAGAAAGTCACACCCTACTCTGTGAAACTCACTTGTGTACATAGAGAATTTGTTACCAGCGTAACACTTCGTCATTTACGCATGCATTCATCAAACATGTGAAACAAAGAGAACACTTGTGAAACAAACAAGAGACACATAAATATAGTGCAGGGGACACAAAAAGTGTCTGACACCCGACTTAGTATTACTATTTCGAAACAATTACAATAAGAGAACTATTGGATTGGTTTACAACTTAGGCGGTCACACGACTTGTCTCACCTCACCAACTCATACAAAAATTCTACACACTAGCGTCACTGTCACAACAGCTTTCACAACCTCTATGGTGCGCTGAGGACATGTACTCACCGCATACTTTGTGTTCCTTCTTTGTAGCAAACACTTCACCAAGTTAACATAGACTTTGGATCTGCCTCATAGCATGCCTCAACTATACCTGCGATAAGACTTCACCAAAATTCTCTTTTGCGTCCCACTTTTGGTTACTTGTCTTCCATGTTTTCGCAACTCTTCCTTACTCGCTCAACTTCTTGATTTTTCAGCTCGTCTCCTTGTGTTATTTATATGGACTCCAACCGAGTCCATGACGAACCTTCGTGTCCTTTGGGTGTTGCGTCCCTTCACAAACCGACGCACACCCAAATGGACCGATGCACCCATTGCAGATGGGTGTGTTTATCGAACTTGTGATTGGAAAAAATGATGGCATAAGCTAAAACCCAAATGTTTTGAACCTTTACCGGCAGTAGTTTTCATGTCCAGACTCCCATAGTTGATCATGTCAGAGCTTCGACGGGCCACTGACTCCACTCGCCCAAACGCTGTTACCGTGACACAAACCTCTGTCATCCAACGTTGTAATGCATGGCATAGTTAGCCATCCAACTACCATGCCATGCACCATGGAATGGATCCATGCATATCCGTTGAAAAATTTGAACTTGTAAAGAGGCGGCCTCTAAAGGCTGGTTAAAATTTGAATCGGCCATTGGTATCTTGCTCAATTATTTGAAAGCGTGGCTCTAAGCACTGTCTCTCTACCTCCATGGAAATTCGAATAGTTATAGTAATGACCATTTTTCCAGTTTCTTCGTTTTCTGCTGCAAGATCTTCCTCCTGGCCTCTGCTCAAGGACCAGAACCGCATAGCCACAAGCGATGATTTCAATCAGAATTACGATATCACATGGGGTAATCAACTTGTGAAATTTCTGGATAATCGTCGCTCAGTGGAGCTCCATATGGAGCAATCTTCCAGTATTCTATCATACACATGTCAAATTACCTGAAGCTCTCCTGTAATTAGCTGTTACTTGTAATTAGCTGTTACTTATAATTACGCTGAAAGGCATACACCTATTGACAATGGGCACATTTAATAGGTTTTTAGTGCTTAATGAGTTTTGTATGGACAAGATTAAATATTGATGGAATATTCTTAGTCATCCCAATAAATCAATGGTTGTGATTTCAACCACTAACTTCCTCACTATTATAAAGACATCAGTTTACATGTTTAATTTTTTACTTTTACTTGATCATATTTAAAATTTACTATAGTGGCTAGCTAATTGCCACGTCTGAGTGATTAGCGTTTCATTTTCTAAACCAACCTAAGCGGCCTAAACGAGATTGTCGATGACAGAAATGCAAGGGGCGGAGTGGCCAACTCCTCGACTATTATTCGACTGTTATTGCGGCCAGCTCCTCGACTGTTATTTCACGGTCCCACAATTTACAAGGGCGCAAAAAATAATAGTAGTTGAAACGCGCAAGAAATAAGAGTTTGCGGCTGTGCAAGAAATAAATTACTGAAACGCGCATCTCTGCAGCAGTGCTTTGCGACTGTGTAAATTATGGTTCATTAGTGTTAACTCATTCATAAGTTGATAACATTAACCTTGCAGGTTCAGACTTCGCTTCCAGGAACAGATACTTGTCTGGATATTTCAGTACACGAATCAAATTAATATCATACGATTCATCCGGGATAGTCACTGCCTTCTATGTCAGTAAACTTATTTTGATCATTATGCTTTTGTTATTGCTTATGATTGATTATTTGTATCAGCAATAATTAATGTATTTTCCCTTGTGACCTTTAAATATTTACAGCTTTCTACCCAAGAAACCTCTAGGCACGACGAGGTAGACTTTGAGTTTCTGGGAAACAAACGTGGAAAACCTCATTATCTCCACACTAACTTCTTCATCAACGACGTTGGTAACCAGGAGAGCCGAATCAGGCTTTGGTTCGATCCCACTGCAGACTTCCACACCTATTCTCTTCTTTGGAACCGCCGCCATATCCTGTATGTTCCATCTTTTTGGCCGCCTCCATATAAAACTCAGATTTGTTGACCTATATTGTCGTCGCCAGGTTATTAGTTATTAATCCTCGTGTAACCTTGTTTTTCTGGCACGCAGGTTCATGGTGGCTGGAGTAATTGTGAGAGTATTTAAAAACTCTGAGAAGACTCTGAGAATCCCTTACCCGTCATCGAAGCCTGTGCAAGTTATTGAGAGTCTTTGGAATGGTGAAAACTGGGCGACCGATGGAGGAAGGTCAAAGATAAACTGGAATCAGTCCCCTTTCATAGCCACTTTCGAAAGCTTCGCTATTGAAGTTCACAAGTGCCAGGGAGATTCTCAATCCTCTTCGTTTTTTCCATCCTCTCCTTATTCAGAGTGGTGGGAGGATTTAGGCAGCAAAGGATTGAGTGCAGAACAAATGAGGCAGCTGAGATGGGTGAGGAGAAACTACATGGCTTATGACTATTTCACGGACAAAACCAGATTTCCCAAACCTCTCCCTGACTGTGCATTGAATACAATTTGAATTGAATGTAGTACAATGAAAACAGTAAGAATGGACGCCAGATAGAAATAGATGGAGGTGTAAGCTAAAACCCAAACGTTTTGAACCTTTTTCGGCAGTCGTTTTCCATGTCCGGACTCCCGTCGTTGATCATGTCAGAGCTCCTCCACTCGCCCAAACGTGTTACCATGACACAAACCTCTGTTGTCCCTCGAAATATGAGCAATCCCAGCGCTCGATGATAATGAGTTGTAATGCACGGCATAGTTAGCCATCCAATTGCCATGCCATGCGCCATGAAATGGATCCATGCATATCCGTTGAAAAATTTGGACTTGTAAAGAGGCGGGCTCCAAAGGCTGGTTGAAATTTGAATTGACGATTGGTATCTTGCTCAGGGTCGGTAGCAAGCTGTGTTTTGGTTTAAGCTTATGCCTTATCTTGCAGACCCCTTTGATACGTCTCCAGCTTGACCATTCACTGTAAATGATGAGCCCCAACTCGTTGACTTCGTTACAGCTCTTGGCGTGCTTTAAAACAGGGGCGAGTGGCAGGGGCAGTCATTACTGCTAAACATTCGTTGTATCAGGGGAGGTAACCATTTATTGTATCAGCGAGAGACAAACAACTGCATTTCACTCGTCAATTTCACTCCTCATATTTATCATCATCTTATTATCTGTGTATCCTTACATTCATAATAATGGCTCACACACTCACTTCCACCTCCACCTCCACCTCAAGCTCTGCATCTGCCCACAAAAATTACAGCTACAATGTTTTTCTAAATCATCGAGGCACGGATGTTAAAAAAACTTTCGCCAGCCATCTCTACCGCCGTCTTCTTTCCTATGGATTCAGTGTCTTTCTCGACCAACCGAAAATGCAACGGGGAGAAAAAATAAACCCTCAAATAGAAGGAGCTGTAGAAACAACCTCCGTTCACATGGCTATTTTTTCTCCTGGATACGCGGAATCGAGTCTCGACGAGCTCGTTCTAATGTTGAAGAAGTCGAGTGTTATTATTATTCCGGTATTTTACAATGTTGAGCCTTCCGATCTACGATGGACGGACAACGACAAATACACCAATGGGGTGTGTGATCAAGCCTTGAGATTCTACTGCTGGCCGAGGAGCGATAGAGTGTATACTGAAGCACTTTTGATTCATGGAAAAAAAGGGAGATACAACCACAAAAGACTTGAGGCTTGGAGAAAAGCATTGTTTGATATTTCATCTCGAAGTGGTTTCGAGCTCAAGGCCTATAATGGGTTAGAAATTTATCTTTCATTCTCTGTATAAGCGTAACTATATTGATCAACAAAGATTTAAATACTTATGTTGTTCTTGTTCTTTTGCAAATAACCAGTGACGAAGGCGAGCTCGAAGGCGAGCTCGTGGACGAGGTAGCGCGACAAGTGCAAAAAAAGGTTACAAAAGCACCATTGCATCTGGCCAAGCACCCAACTGGATTGGATGAAAAACTACAGGAATTTGAAAGAACGGTGTCATTGGAGGAGAAACAACACAGAGGGAGGGGAAACCATCCTTTTGGGGATTATGGGTTTTGGTGGGGTGGGGAAAACCACCCTGGCAAAATAATTCTTCAACAGAAATAGATCACATTACCAACGCTCCTGTTTTTCTCTAGATGCATTATTTTTCCCTGTGAAGGACGTCCTTCCTTCTGGTAGTTTAATTTTAGTTACGTCTCGGGATAAGGGTGTTCTTAGAAAATCTAAAGGGATCGAAGAGTCGTCCATTTACAATATGACAGGTCTGAGTTGGGAATCTTCTAGAGATCTATTTTGCTCGCATGCCTTCCACGAGCATGTGGGATATGAAGAATTAGTTAGCAAGTTTTTTCTCGCGTGCCAAGGATTGCCCTTATCTCTCAAAGTGAGTGGGATGCTACTTCATTCAGAAAGCCCCGAGTATTGGGAAGACCAATTGCACAAACTATCCCAAGTGCTTCCCACGGTAATACAAAATAGACTCAAGATTAGCTAGGACAGTCTTGATAAACAAGAAAAAGAAATACTCTTAGATATTGCATGTTTCTTTATAGGAATAAAGAGGGATACAACCATAAGACTATGGGACGGATCTGGCTGGAAAGGATCGTTGGGTTTTGGGACTCTAGAGAACAAGTTTCTTGTAACACTCGACCAAAAAACCGTATAAGAATGCATGATCACCTCTGAGACATGGGCATAGATTTGGCGGAGAAAGAACCTCCTAGATGTCCACATCATCTTTGGCGCGCAACTAACAACCTTTTTTATAATGTTCCCACTCAATCCACGGTAGGTGTTTGAAGCTGTGGACATCATGTTGTGTTCTCAAAATTTATTCTTAGAGAATTGTGTATTTCAGGGTGTGATTTATTTAACTTGGCAAAGATGTTGATCTTGTTTCTAACCACTTTCCTATAACAATTTAGGTGCGAGGATTTATCATGGTTCAATAAAGATCCAACGAATCGTTCCAAAGTACTGCAGAGTAGCGGGTTGCAGCTGCTGAGAGCTCCATGTGATCGTTTGGAAAGTTTATTCAAGGTGGCGATACACCCAGATATTTTATGTCTTCATTGTGAGATATATTCAGACTCCTCCCTACCTTTGTGGATTCAAATAAATAATTCAGACTCTTCTCTACCTTCATGGATTCCAATAAAGAATCTAAGAGTCTTAGAACTGGTAGATCAGGATTACATGTCCGATATCCGGGAATCCTGATCCCGATGTTGGGGAATTTGTGGAACATTGAAAGTGAGGTACATGTAAAGTTCTTTCTCAATTTAATAAAAAGTATCGGCGTAAGCTAAAACCAAAACGTTTTGAACATTTTCTGACCCCCACGAATTCTTGATTTTGATGGGTAGATTGTTCGTTCGACAACATCAATAATCCAACGCCTCCACTCATCCAAACGTCGTGACCCAAACCGTCGTTACCGTGTGTCACCTCTGCCATTCCTTGAAAAGTGAGCAATCCCAACAACCAATGTGACAGTTGTCTGAGGTAATGCATGCCATAGTTAACCATCCATGCATACAAATTTGAATTTGGTAAAAAGAGGGCTTCAAATTTGAATTCGAATTACCAAGCAAGCTTGAAATTTGAATTTGAATAATAATCCCTACAATTGGCAGCCTCCTCCGGCCCTGGGAATCGATGTCGGGTCGATTGAAAATGTAAGCGTCGAGGAAGGACGCTAGAAGGAATCTAGCAGGAGGGAGTCGCAGACCCAACAGTGAAGGCCTTCCTTCAGATCTGTGGGCATGGCTTAAATATGGTCAAAATCCAATCAAACGCTCTCTGTATCCCAGGTACAGTTGTTAAAATATTCAATTTATTTCAGAGATTCTAAACTGAAGAAAAAGCCTCTCAGCTTGCAATGGTGTGGTCATAATTCCTCCCTATGATTCTTTATTTGGTTATGTTAATGGAATGTGATAGAACTCCTTTTTTCTTGTTTTTTTTAATTCTCTTCTTTTGCTCGTTATCCATGATTATTTTCCATTCATGAAGCTTTCAATCCCATGAATCTGTGATGAACTTTCTATTTTTTAGCAGCATGCTTGCGAATGGATAGTGCAGGGACTCCATTATCGTAGGGACTCCATTATCGTTGGAAACTTTGTGTAATAGTAAGCAATTTTTGTCATATCAAATATTGTCAAATTTGTTACAGATTTCTATCAATCTATGATGGGGTGTATTGATAAATATTGTATGACGATGTTTAGTGATAAATTTTGTCGCAAACGGGGTGTATTGATAAATATTGTTTCATAATTTTAAAGAATAATGTTTAGGTGAAATTTTAGTAACAACCAGGCAGTGGTGTTTTACTAATATAATGGTTATTTTCTTATAAGATGTTTGTTCATATTTTTTGAAGTAGGATAAACATATGTTATGAGTATATAGTCTGATAGCCCATGTTATGACATCTTGGTATGGCTTTTACCATTATAAAATATCCTTAAAAATGTAATCCTCATGTTATGGCGATGTTCCATTGAATATTAAACCCTTTAGGTAGTAATCTAGTGATTGTTAGATGTATATTCTTTTTGCTCGACCGTTCTCTTCTCTTGTTTTATAGGCCTATGTTGTTACATCATAAAACTACTTTTATAACCAAAAAAATATCCTCTTCATCTTTTGGAAGCTTAAATCCATGGAAACAACCTATTATTAGTACTCATAGTCATAGGTTGTGCAGGTTTGACAATATTTTGGTGGAAAGTCTCATCGTAGTTTAATTTGTTGTTTAACATGGGTACTACAGATGCAGTAGCTCCAAAGTTTGTTCAATGAGGAAAAAGGTATAAAGGAGCCAAACGGATCCGAACATGTTGGTGATCACTTATACATCTGACCACAATCATCCCTCGATGACTCACAGGAACGCAATGGCAAGATCCACCAGGCAAGCGAAGAAAGTGAATACATCCGAGAAACAAAATTCAAATCAAATGCCTGAGAATTCCAGATGAGTCAAAGATCAATTTAAAAACATAATTTTACAGCCATGTTTTGAAGCCCATGTCCAAAGGTTTTTGTTTGTGGGATCTGAGTATGCCCAAAGGATATTGGGTTTCTCAAAACCTGAGAATCTCATATAAATGGAAGAGAGCGAAACCAAGAAATTTTGTATTTTATTATTTCTCATTTTAGTTTATTGAAGTAAGGATATATCTTCACTTTTTAATCTCCTTACACGCCCTTTGTGCAACGCGCTTGTTGTCTCACCATGATATCTCACAACAGTGACATGTTTTTTTGGACGCATTTTCTCAAGATCCGATCGTAATTATCAACATATTTAATTACATCATATTTAATAGAATGTGGTACTTATTGATCATCTGCCTTGCAAGTTGCAACTATATATACAATAGATTTAGTAAAATGATATCTTATTCAATATGTAAGTAACGCATATTGAGGTATTTTTCAATTCAAAACAACTGATAGCCTGTTATGACGCTCTTTCTCACAACCTCCTCTCCTCTCCTATCAATTCATTCGTCGATGTTACGAATGAATGAAGAGTGCCTTTCGACGAAAGTGTTGGGATTTTATTATTTTTCTGTGAATGATCTCAGCTGAGACAAGGCTCAACTTGTCTCGTTCGTTTCTCCATAACGTGTTAGGTAAACATTTCAAATAATTAAATTGTAACTTGGCCTCGAGGGACTCTACGCGACATTCAACCACGTATTTCTATGAAAATAAAATGTCGAGCAAATTTAGGAGAAGATAAAGTTGTATGGAAAGATTTTGCTATGTCTCATTGTCTTAAAAGTAAGAATGAGACTTCAAAAAAGACAACAACTACATGACAATCTGGTTTTTTGGTTTTAATATGAGTCGATTAAACATTTGCAACGGTGAGTTGGCCATGAGTTTGTTAATTAAAGTTCCAGGCAGTCTATATGGTCATCAATATTGGGAAATATTTTATTACCGTGAGACACAAGGTATGATTCCCATTCATGTTTACTGACAACCAATTTGGTTATATAATCACATGTAATAATAAATCATGGCCCATCCACCATTTATGAAAAGAATCAACAGGAATTGGAAAAGTCCCTTTCATCTCTTTGTTTAGGTTTGGGTTCAAATTGATAGAGGTGATTTACAAAGCCTTATGTATATAGTTTAACTTTGCTAATATATACAAGTTGATTTTAAAGATCAAGTCTATCTCTTGATGTGAGAGCATCATCCTTTAATCCAATACTAACATTGTCACTCCTTAAAGTGTCATCATACCTTATGGATCCTCTTTGACATATTCCTTTTTATTATTATTAATAACCTTTAAGACTTAATAGGAATTGACAATGTCTTTTTCATCTCTTTGTTTAGGTTTGGGTTCAAATCGATAGAGATGGTTTACAAAGCATTATGTATATTAGTTTAACTTTGTTAATATATAAAAGTTGATTTTATGGAGAAAGTTTATATCTTGATGTGAGAGCATGATCCTTAAATCCAATACTAACATTGTCCACTCCCTAAGTGTCATCATACCTTATGGATCCTCTTTGGAATATTCCCTTTTCTTTGCACTAATAAACTTCTTTTAATACTCTATCTTTGGGATTTTGTATAATACTTTCTTGCAAAGAGGTTTTTTTCTCTTGACAACTCTATGTCAACATTCTTTTGTAAGTATTTAGGGGAAGATGGAGAAAATGCATTTATTCCATTGGTTAAGAGAAGTGGAGTGCTTTCTACCTAACACCATGGCATTTGTAATTGAGCAGGAGAAACTCCATGTTTTAAGGAGGTTTGATAAGTTGATTCACAAATGGATTAAGTTCACATGCTTCCTCATTCATACTTACAATGTTCATTTGAGCATGAAACATCCATTCTTGTATGGGAGTGTAGAAAATCTATCATTAGATGTGATGTAGCCTATATTAAAACATGTGATATATATATATATATATATATATCATCTCAAGGTGGTAATTCCCTTAGTTACTAACAATCATACTTCTTGAACTCACGGGAGAAACCACAACTACATTTGGGGTTTAAAAATGATGATTTTTTCTTATGTGTACAAATGACATTTGAAGGTGAACATTCATTTCTCTATTAAAATCACTTATGTTTATTGGCAAGTTTTCACATTTGGAAACATCTATTTAGAGAAGTTTTTAGAAATGTTTCTTCAATAATGTTTAAGTTGATATAGGAATTATGTCTTTTGCAATTTTATTTTATTGGACGTATGATTTAAAGTGTCGTAATTGTGATGTAATTCATATCATTTCTTTCAAAATGTTTATGTTGGATGGAGATTTTTGAAAAAAAAGATGAGTCTCTTAAACATTCAACAATTAAGTGTCATTAAGATTCAGTAAAATCACTTTTGTGATAGTACATAAGAACTTTTAAAAAAGATGAATGATGTGTAAAGTGATTACACCTAGCCCCTAAGCCCTTATTGAAACTAGTCTTTATATTTTAATTATCATTTATACGCTACACTTAATCTTTCTCCTATCTCATTATAATGAATTATAATGTACCCGCGGTCATAGTTCATCGAGTCATAGTTATAGAGGTCATATTTTCATAGGTCAAAGTTCCACAGGTCATAGTTCATGGGGTTAAAGTACCACAGGTCATAGTTCCACATGTCACGGTTCCAGAGGTCAGAGTTCCAGAGGTCATAGTTCATGGGGTCATAGTTCGAGAGGTCATAGTTCCATAAATCATAGTTCCACAAGTCAAAGTTATTGAGGTCATAGTTCCCAAGGTCATAGATCCAGAGTTCAAAGTTCCACGGATCATAGTTCCATGGGTCATAATTCTTGTGTCACAGTTCTAGAGGTCATAGTTCATGGGTCAAAATTCTAGAGAGAGTAGTTCCATAGGTGATAGTTCCAGAGGTCATAGTTTCCCAGGTCATAGTTCCACAAGTCATAGTTCCTAAGGTTATAGTTCTTGAGGTCACAGTTACCAAGGTAACAGTTCTAGAGGTCAAATTTTTTGAAGTCATAGTTCTAGAGGTCAAAGTCCCACAGGTCATAGTTCTCAGGGTCATAGTTACAGAGGTCAAAGCTCGAGACGTCATAGTTACAGAGGTCATAGTTCCACAAGTCATAGTTCCATAGGTCAAAGTACCAGAGGGAATAGTTATAGGATTCATAGTTCCAAATGTCATAGTTCCAGAGGTGATAGTTCCAGAGGTCATAGTTCATGGGGTCATTCCATAGACCATAGTTCCATAGTTCAAAGTTCCAAAGGGTGTAGTTCCTGAGGTCATAGTTTCACAGGTCATAGTTCATGGGGTCACAGTTCCTGAGATCATAGTTCCATAGGTCATATTTCCCACGTTCAGTGTTCCATAGGTCATAGTTCTAGAGGTCGAATTTCAAACTATGTATGTGAAAAAACAACAACAATAAACATATTCAAAGGAAAAGAAAATGTATTATGTAATTACAAACTATCTGCTATCAAATTTATGGATTATGACCGTGTGACCTCGCCTCATAAACTATCATGTAAATATGATTCTTACAGTATCAATTTTCATATTCACACAAGCATATGTCTATTTTGATGTCTAGATGATGGATTTGTCATGGGATGGCATTGTCTCCTGTTTTTTTCTGCCAATTTTTTAATGGTTTATATCTATTTTTAGTATGTCAAGTTCTTGACAAGTTTTTGCCAAAAAAACTAGTTAACTCTTATGTTTTTTCTTTCCAGGTCGTTGTCTAGTACAATTTGTATGAATTTCTCTCAAAATTCTTACAGATCACTCTCTCAAACCACTTACAGATGGATTCAAAATTTGGCTACTCTAGGAGAGACTTTAGATAAGCGTCCCAAACCACTGAAGAATAGGTTTGGAAAGACTGAAAGGTATAAGCTACAATTCGAACAACCCATTATGTCCAATAAGAAAATTAACATAATATGGAATCCTGCAGCAGGATGTGACCTGTTGCCAAATGAATAAAAAACATGCATGCTTCATCCAGGTGATCGAACCTATGAGCTGACTTAAAACCTATAAGTTGAATTATTGAGGGCAGGGAAGGGAAATTGCAGTTCAACTCCCAACAACTTGTGGTTGAACAACATGTTTATAATTTCAATAGAATGCGAATCCAGTACAGTAAAAAATATGATGCAAATATGCCCTTTGGAACTATGACCTCTGGAACTATGACCTCTGGAACTATGCCCTCTGGAACTATGCCCTGTGGAACTATGCCCTCTAGAAATATGACCTATGGAGCTACGCCCTCTGTAACTACGACCTCTAAAACTATGCCTTGTAGAACTGTGACCTGTGGAACTATGACCTATGGAACAATGCCCTCTGTAACTTTGACCTGTGGAACTAAGCCCTCTAGAACTATGACCTGTGGAACTATGCTCTCGAGAGGTCATAGTTCTAGAGGGTGTAGTTCCATAGGTCATAGTTCCATAGGTCATAGTTCCAGAGGGCATAGTTCCAAAGTTCATAGTTCCAGAGGGTGTAGTTCTAGAGGGCATAGTTCCACATGTCATAGTTCCAAAGGGTGTAGTTCCATAGGGCGTAGTTCCAGAGCACGTAGTTCCACAGGAACTATGACCTTTAGAACTACGCCCTGTAGAACTATGACCTATGGAATTGTGACCTATGGAACTATGACCTATGGAACTATGTCGTCTGGAACTATGACCTCTGGAACTACACCCTCTGGAACTATGACCTCTAGAAATATGACCTCTAGAACTACACCCTCTGGAACTGTGACTTGTGGAACTATGACCTGTGGAACTATGCCCTCTAGAACTATGACCTGTGGAAATACGCCCTCTGGAACTATGAAATCTGGAACATGTTGAGCACTCAACACACCCTAAAAAGTCTACGTCAAATTTCACTTTTTGGGTACCACTTGATCTTTTGGCATTGTCTAAAATGAAAAATCTGTCCTTTGCTTACCATTTTTTATTCTCATTAAGTCTTTAAAAGCTTGCTTGCACATGTGAAAACCATTAACTTAAAAGACTAATATATAGATTAGAGAATTGACAGTCAAATATTTCCCGGACGCGCTTAAGGAATTCGACATCGGAAAGGATTAAGCATGAAAGAAAACACTAGAGAGAACCAAAGTTGTAGAGTCCCGATCTTTGTCGGCATCGGCAGACGCGAGATTTCTTTCGTGACAAGCATCATCGAGAATATCGTCGATGAACAATCCCTTTGGCATCGACGAAAGGTTAAAGGAATAAGCGTTGAAAGAAAATGAAATAATAATCGATGGTCACTGACTTCCAAAACGTTTTCGGTATCGGGAGATTCGAAGGACAATAACCCACGAAGAAACTACGAGCTAGTTTTATTCCCAAAGGCCGATCCCCGATACTCACCTGGCATTGGCAGTCGCAATGTTAAGCTCAATTTAGTGCATTCGACTTAAAAAAAGTCCCGTCTCCGACCATTAATCACGAACTAATTTCTAGGTTTTATTGAATGAGTCCTGAGTCAGTGACGCCACGTCAACATCAATCGGTGTCGGGAGTTTTTGTTAGGAAAATATCAACCAAAATACAAAGCGACTCAGAGCTATGCTAATTATAAAACCAAGGGTAATTTACAAGAAGTTGAGACAAGAACACAATAGTTTTTCACGCACAAAGAGGGAAACAATGGATTCAATTGCTATGACTAAAATCCTTTCGGTGAATTTTCGAAGTTTTATATATTAAGATTCTCGTCGGGTTCAGGTTACATACAATAAACACTACCAACACCTTTTGGAAAACCGACTCTATCACATTGAGAATGTGAAAAGTTTCACAACAAACATGGAAATTTATCAAATTATGCGTCACATCCGAGAAAACAAAATAGTGTCCGCCATTCATGTCTCTTCTGCGCATGGATTTTCTCTCGGGATGCTCTGCGCTCCTTGTGGTGTTTTCGTGTTCTGTTCTTCTATTACCCTTTGAGATTCGTGTAGCTACACGATCATATCTTTTGCTTCCCAAAGTTGTCTTTTAAGCCAGGTTACATTACCTTTACGACCTTGCGGTGCTGACACCTCAGGGTTCTTTGCCACCAATTATCGTTGTAACTCTCTATTCTCCTGGTAAAGTTAAGCTATGGCAAGTTTTTCTTGTTCCAGCTATTGGTTAGGATCTCGAACGTTATAACCCCAGGTTTCCATCCTTCTTGTTCTTCTCCCGCTTCCCCGACTTGCGATTTTGACCTGTTCGAGCCGAATAGCGCGCATTAAGGACTCTTCGACAATTGATCGTGCACATGATTCAACCAGGTTTTGGTGTTCCCTATTTTCCCTATTTTTCCAAGGCCTCCCTCTCCTCCGCGGTATCTGCTGCAGAGGGAGCGTGTTCTCCAACCCATGTCCTTCTAGCGTAGTTTCTTCCACTTTGGTAACTACCATGTTATGGCGCGTGGATGTAACCCACCCCAACTGAAGAAAATGGCAGCGCCAAAAAAGACGGTACAGGTAATCCGAAAGGTTGAAGAGATCATGTAAGTATCAAACAACCATGCTTAGCGAGATTTACAAGTATGGATCAGTTTTTTTTCCTTCCCGCTTACGTTTTTCATACATTTTGTCGAGTATTTTTTTGTAAGCAATTTCTAAAAAACGATTTTAATCTCGAGTGCAGGAAAGATATCTCTAACTACTGAAAAACATTGGCTCTGTGACTTCACCGAGGAATCTGGGAGAAACCAAGTCCAAAAAATAAACAAAGCGATGAAGGATATCAGAGTCCCTGAGTTCGGCACCCCCGACAGCTTCATCGACTTGTGCGACATAGTCAAATCGCATACCAAGAAAGATTTATTGTGGGCCGAAGAGATAGAAAAAGTGACCGACACAACACCGAGGCAAGTGAAACGATTTATGGAGCACCCGATTAGATCTCGAACTGTGCTACAGCAGTTGAACACCAGTCTGGTGAAGTACCAGACACATGCGATGGACATCAGAGGAATTCACGTGAATCTGATGGAACAACACATATTTCCATGGTCCCAAACTTGCGAAGAGTTGTTTATCAGTTGGTCTGAGTATGAGAGAAGTCACCCTTTCAAGTGATATCTCGAGCTCACTGTTAAAGCAACTGTTAGAATATGATGCCACGTGGTGAATTTTTCTTTGCTTAAACTGCACTTAGCCGTTATTTTCAGTTGAATTTTACATTATAAATAAATTCATCGACCAACTAGTTAAGGGTCGATGGTTGTTGCAAGAACTCTTTCTTTCTAGTTTTTAAGAATTATTTTGAAGCTGTTATGAATTGAGAAGTCCTTCTGGACCAAAGACAAGTTATTTTCATTAAATGCATGTGATTGGACGTGGAGAAGAACTATTTCCTATCTCGTTTCATGAATGATGATCTAATGAGTAGGAGATATTTAATCTATTGTCAAGTTATCTCGTGTAATATTTTGTTGTTCTTTACTTTAATGATGAAGATGAATTGTTGTGTTATCGTGTGATGAATGATTATGGTAGATGAATTATTTTACTTGCCATTATCTTATTGCATATATGTTTTCTTTCTGATAATTAGTTTCTCAAACAATAATTGGATGCTCACATAGTTAATGTATTAGTACTAGGCCTGTGGCATAGAATCGTCGTCTGCATGCTTGAGCAGTTGGTTATCCCAAGTTCATCCTCTTCCCCAGTAGTTGGAACTTAATTATGTTTGTCACCAAGTTGGTTTATACCGTATTACATCTCATATCGGTCCCACCCAAGAGAAAAATACAAAAAGAGATAGTCCACACTGAAGGAAGATCCTTCACAAGAAAACATAAAGCCCATCGATAAGTTGGTCGGATCGCAAGATCTAGAGAACCATTCCACCATTAAACGTTGTAGAGTCTAATTGGGCCTCGGTGGCAGGTTTGGTTCCTACTGTTGAATCAGGGATCTAGGACCCATCAACAGAACTATAACCTGTGGAACTGTGACTTGTGGAACTACGCTCTCTGGAACTATGATCTATGGAACTATGACCTCTAGAACTACGCCCTGTAGAACTATGACCTGTGGAATTGTGACCTGTGGAACTATGACCTATGGAACTACGCCCTCTAGAACTATGACATGTGAAACTACGCCCTCTGGAACTATGACCTGTGGAACTATGCCCTCTGGAACTATGACCTATGGAACTACGCCCTCTGGAACTATGACCTATGGAACTACGCCCTCTGGAACTATGCCTTTTGGAACTATGACCTATGAAACTATGACCTGTGGAACTATGACTTGTGGAACTATGCCCTATGGAACTATGACCTCTGGAACTATGACCTCTAGAACTACGTCCTGTAGAACTATGACCCGTGGAGCTGTGACCTGTGGAACTGACCTGTCGAACTACGCCCTCTAGAACATTGAACTGTGCAACTACGCCCTTTGGAACTATGACCTCTGGAACTATGACCTATGGAATTTTGACTTGTGGAACTACGCCCTCTCGAACTATGACCTATGGAGCTATGACCTCTAGAACTATGCCTTGTAGAACTATGACCTATGGAACTATGACCTATGGAACTATGACCTATGGAACTATGCCCTCTGGAACTATGACCTATGGAACTGTGACCACTGGAACTATGACCTCTAGAACTGCGCCCTCTAGAACTTTGACCTCTGGAACTATGACCTGTGGAAATGTGACTTGTGGAAATACGCCCTCTAGAACTATGCCCTTTAGAACTATGACCTCTATTACTACGCCCTATATAACTATGACCTGTGGAACTAAACCCTCTGGAAATATGACCTGTGGAACTACGCCCTCTGGAACTATGACCTGTGTAACTACACCCTCTATATGTAACACCATGTTTCCCCCAGTTTGTAATTATAACTATATTGATCAGGGAACTATGGAAAACTCAAAGGTGTGAATGTTTGATTGATGGACCTTTGTATACAAGGTCGATGAATGTAAATTGTGTTATTTTAATAGAAAATGGATATGTGTTGCATGACTATTAGAAAGGGGACATGCTAAGAAAAGACCATGAATGCTATGAAAAGGTGGTGGAGGGGACCCGGAATGGTTGCATTAACCTCCACCAAACCAGTACTTTGCTGAATTGGATTGCTCAGTGTTGGTGTATAAATATGTTCAATATATATCTTACACTCATTTAAATGTCAATTTGATATTCATAATGAAAAGAGTTTTTGCACTATATATGTCGAGAACAGGTAACCTACCTAAGTCTGTTGCATATAGGAAATAATTAATAACATAAAAACTTTGTTTCTAAGATTTCTAAATACTTCAAATATCTTTGAACTTAGAAGAGAAAATTGATAATGAAACTTAAACAAGCATCCAATCAAAGAGATGTTGTTCTAAAGAAACAAGTTTGTTCATTTCAGGCTCATGAATTAAAGGGATGAACTTAAGAAGCTTGTCTCCTATAGCAATCAAAACAGTAACTAGCAATCAATTCCAATCACTCTTGAAATCAAAACCAACTCCATCTTCATGTAATTCAATCAAACCAGCACAAGGAATATCTATCATAACTGAGAGACTTTATTACAGAGCATGAAGATGAGATATAAAGTCGTCTGATTCCTTCATACACTAAATCCACTGCAATCATAAACTCAAGATATCAGTCCACGCTTCAAATAATTAAATAGCCATATTCAACATCTGAGAATGAAATGTCTATTTGATCTAACACCTACTTATTCACACTGTTGAGACCCGAAATTGACATCCCCATTACCCTATTATACTCCTTATCTATACCTTTTTGGCCTACCTAAGCTTGGGTGAATGAAAAGAACGCTACCATTAGCCAGTGATAAGGTCATAAGGTAAAGTATGGTTAATTCATGCATTTTGTGGTTTATTGAGTTAGGGAATTAAATATTTCATGTACTAATGCTTCAATTTGTCATTTATAAATCTTTGACCTCTAGATATCCAGTGTTCCTGTACCAGCTCCGTTATCCGGTACCTGCGCACCAAGACTGTTGTTGTCTGAATCCGGTACTAAACGCATCCGGTACTAAAATCTCATCTGTTGTGATCCGGTACCAACAACCACGCACTGTCATGATCCAGTACCAACGGCCACACACTGTCATGATCCGGTACCATCTATCTGTTATGATTTGGTACTAATATGGAAGAGCCTAATGCACTAAGTTAAGTTCCAGATCTCGCCTAAGCCAATTGGTGGACGCCTATTTGCTTTAGCAAGGCTATAATAAGAATAGTTTGTTGATTGCCTCATCCTCATGCACTTCGTGTCATGAGGATGAAGCTAAAGATGTAACCGAATGATTGAATTTAACAACTGATTGATTTGCAAATCACTTCACCTCCTTGTGTTTACGATTAAGACTATTAAATAGTCGTGGCAAGGATGGTGGAAGTGTAGAAGAGTTAGCATATTACCAATATGTAAAGCAGCGTATGATAGTACAAAACATATTCTGAGTGAAGATTAATAAAATTTCATTTATCTCCATATTTTGATTATCTATGATTGAGTATGAGTTGTTGTTAACGAAAGTTAGATTTTATGTTTTGAAATGTGAGTGAGAGTAATGAGTGTGTTGAAGACAAGCCTCCTGTAGACTTCAGTGGCTGACCTGTTGAAGCGGCAAGGGCCCACCGCCCAACAAAGGTCAGCCTCTTCATAGATTAGCATTAGCATTTGTTTTTAGTAGTATAAACATTAAATTAGCTAAAGCTTTAACTCTGTTAGATGATAGTAGTATAGATTAGACTAGGATTTCCATTATATAATTGCTTAGAGATCTTTAATTGCTCTGTTTTTGCATGTGCCCTATTTCTGTTCTCATGAATTTGATTTCCTTGAGTGATCATAGATGTTGGCAGCAATAGTCAAAACTATTTGGATAAGAACTAGTGAAGTTCATTTTGAACCACAGCAGAACCAACATATTGACTATTGAACTACCCATGCTATGCTTTGATGATTGATGTGTGATTTCCTTTCAGAAGTGTGAATTGCATAGTTATTTTTTTGGGTTAGATAGCAGAGTTGATCTATCAAACCAACTCCATCTCATACTTGCATATGACATAATGGAGTAGATAGCCTCTCTGTGAAAGACAACCAAAGTGCATTGTAGTTTGTTATTTTGATTTGTTTCGAGCATGCATAATCTAGTTTAATTCTATATTTGTGACATTAGAAATTACCTTTCTTACTGGTGTCTTGTAACTCTGTTGATTACGAATCCCGGATTGATAATTAATGAGTGCATTATACTAAACATATAAGTAGCACAACATTTTGGCGTCGTTGCCGGGGAGTTGCAAATAGTAGGAAGTGATTTTCATCTTATATTGTTTGCATAAATTTTAATATTTTTAAAAGGTTGCTTGAGGGAGGAGGATAAAACGTTTAAGACATGAGTGAAGAGCCACGCGGCCACTAGAGTGGGGTTCTCCGAATCCAGGTTGCCTTCTTAGCTTCTAGATAGAATTAGGGTTTCAATTCAGTTAAAGAATCAAATTTCCATTTTATGCATAGATATAGAGATAACAAGGGTAGATTTGTAAGCTCCAAAGATTCAAAAACAACCCCCCCCACTAATCCAACTGACACTGGTGAAGGAAAAATTCCACCAACAGAAAATTCAAGGGGAGCCAGCGAGGCTCCAGAAGGAGAACCTAAAATGGAAGAATCAGTATTGGGATAGGCAGAACGTGAGTCTACTGAACATTTAGGAGACACAGAAAATCCAGTTTTTGAACCATCCATCAGTAGAATGGCAGAAGAGGAAGGAAATGCAGCCACAGAGACTGAGACCTTTGGGTTTCCAATCTTGGATATTTCCATAATCAGCATGAAGAATATCCCACTATCATCGTTACCCACTTTCAGAGGTATGTCAACTGAAGATCCAGATTTATTTTTATTTGAGTTTGACATATTATGTAGAATCTATAACTACTCAGACGATGCCCAAAAACTTAAGTTCTTTCCTTCTACAATGAAAGATTCAACCTTAAGATGGTTCATGAGCTTAGGAGAAAATACAATCCTCTCTTGGGATCAAATGAAAGACACATTTTTACGAAAATACCAAGACTATTGTAAGGATAATGTTAAAAACGACATTTTTAAAATGCAACAAACAGAAGATGAAATCCCTGAAGACTACTTAGAAAGGTTCTTATACAACTATCAGAAATCAAAACTATTCACCACAGACCCAGCTGTAGTAAGAATTGTATTCTTGAAAGATCTTAGGGATGATTGCATAGAAGTATTAAACTTGTTGAGTTCAGGAGATGTACATCAAAATCCTTTTTCAGAAATTGCAGATTACTGTAGGAGGTACTCAAGAGGACAAGCTAAAACAGGAAAAGGACCAAGAGATCCTTTTAGCATAAATACAAAACAAAACTCAGGGACTGTCACCAGAACTGAGTTAGGAAACTTATTGGAGAAATTTAAAACAAACATCTTGAGCACAATAAGCAACTAGTTGGATACTCGGAAATTGAAAAAGAAACAAGAAGAAGAGGTTGCTTTAGCAATATTTTTTCATAGATGTCGAAGGAAGCATGGTGAGAAGGAATGCCCATTAAATGTCATAGAAATCTTTGGTCTGTGTACACTAGAACACCCCACATCTGAGTGTCCAACCTTTCTTGAACTACAAGCCATGTATAGGGGAGGAGGAGTCTCACATGAACAACCATATCCTTCCAGAAGACCTTGGAAAGCCCAACACCCCAATACATTTTATGATCCTAACACACAATATCAACAACAATAATGGGGTCCTTCCCCAGTGACCTATCCACAATGGACACCTCAGCAAACTCAACCTTGGCAACAAGGTTGGAGGGGACCTATGTATGGAAATCCCTCTTACCCTACATATCCACAGTACCCTACAAACATTTCCCAATTACTATCTAGATTCAACCCACCACAGATGCAAGCCTTACTCCCACCTCCTATACAACAACAATTTACAACCCCCTTGAACCCTAATCAGTAGCAGCAAGTATCTATAAATGCCAATCAACAACCACAAAACCAAGCTTCCCACAATCCTCCGAGACCAACAACAATCCCTACCCATCCAGTCCCTAACCCCAATAATCGACCCATCCACCTTGTGCAGAATACAGAAGTTCAAACCTTTCCCACCTATGAAATTCAACTACGATCGGGGAAAGTTGTAAACCAATTTGATCCTGCAGTAATAATTCAGGAAGAAAATGATAATCATTCTGAGGAAGAAAACACCCAAACCACCCCTATAGAATAATAGGCCTCTCCTCCTATCCCAATCATTTCTTAGTCTATACAGGTACCCCAACAAATTAATCTCCCACCTTACCCCGAAATACTATTAATAAATAAACCCGACCCACCCTTGCACAAAGATATAGAAGATGAATTACGAAATGTGTGCATAAAAATACCTTTACTACAAGCCATTAAGGATATCCCTATATATTCCAAAATCATAAGGGATATTTGCATTAAGAAACCAAGAAGGAAGAAGAAGGAACCTCCCCTTGTTCAGGTGGTGGGACAATTATCTGAATTTATTTCTGAAATTCCATACAAATATAATGACCCTGGAAACCCAGTTGTCACTGTTGAAATTAATGGTATTTCTCTACCAAATACACTCATTGATTTGGGTGCAACTATTAATGTAATGCCTTTTGACAATGTGAACAATCTCCAAATCAATCAGTTAAGACCAACCCAAACCATGATCGAGTTGGCAGATAAGTCAGTCATTAGCCCTGCAGGAAGTCTAGATGATGTCACAATCACCCTAGCTTCTTGGAAATATCCTGTAGACTTTTTAGTCCTCTATTCTAAATCATCCTCCAAACCAGGACACCTTGTGGTTCTCGGTTGCCCTTGGCTGGCCACAGCATATGCCTTTATCAGTTGTCGGTCTGGTGAGATGACTATATCCAATGGCACACATAGCCAAAAACTTGTTCTCTTCCCTCCTGCCCAACCGACACATGAAATACCTATTTGGTTAGAAAACCCTTATGGAGAGGAAAATTGAATCAGAACTCTGTTAACACTTGAACAAGTAAGAGGAATACAAGAACAATCATATGAACAAGTCTTAAGCTTATTTTTGGCTGACACAAATTGCATTGAATACCCAAGGTCTTTTGCAGAATTGTCACATATTTTTAGTTCCGAATTTCAACAAACCTGGCACCCTGATATCACTCAATTATATAATTTATCACCAGCCTCCTCAGACAAGGAAGAAACTACTGAACTTGTTGAGATTATCCCAGGAAAACCTTTGTATACCAACTCTAGTTTGGAACCAGAACAAAAGACACAAGTGATGGAAATGCTCCAAAGACAATTTGATGCCTTTGCATGGGATTATGCAGACATGAAAGGCATTCACCCTGACACATGCACACATCATATCTACACTAATGACCAAATCAGACTAGTTAGACAACCTCAACGAAGGATGAATCTAGCCCTTAAAGATATTGTAAAAGAGGAATTGCAAAAACTCCTTCGAGCCAATCTCATATACCCCATTTCAGATAGTCAATGGGTATCTCCACTTGTCATAGTTCCCAAGAAAAATGGTAAGTGGAGGATATGTGTAGACTTTCGGGAGTTAAACAAATCCACCCATAGGGATTACTTTCCCTTACCATTTATTGATCAGGTGTTGGATACTCTGTCTGAAAAGAAGTATTTTTCGTTCTTGGATGGGTTTAGTGCTTACAACCAGATACAAATAGCACCTGAAGACCAGGAGAAGACCACCTTCACCTGCCCTTGGGGCACCTATGCTTATAGTGTGTTCCCTTTTGGACTTTTCAATTCCCCAACCACTTTTCAAAGGGTTGTCCTAGCCATTTTCTCTAACTTGACCAATGATTGTGTGGAAGTCTACATGGATGACTTTACAGTCCATGGACAAGACTTCCAGAAAGCATTGGCCAGTTTAGAAAAAGTCTTGATTAGGTGTAAGGAAGCTAATCTTTCCTTGAGTAATGAAAAATAAAAAATGATGCTCACTGAAGGTATTGTTTTGGGACATCACATTTCCCGTTCTGGCATGAGAGTTGATCCGGAAAAAAATTATATCATCACACAAATCAGAATACCTTCCTCACAAAAGGAAGTCTGCAGCTTTTTAGGACATGCTGGATACTATAGAAGATTCATTCCAAATTTCACAAGCCTAGCTACCCCTTTATTCAAATTATTATCTAAAGAAGACAAATTTAAGTGGGATGATGAATGCCAAATATCTTTTGAAATTCTAAAATAGAAATTGTCAACTACCCCTGTATTAAGAGGACCAAATTGGTCCCTTCCTTTTCATATCTGTATCAATGCCTCAAACACAGCCCTTGGGGCAGTTCTTGGACAAAGAGAAAATCAAATTCCCTATGCTATTTACTTCGTCAGTAAAAATCTATCTCCAGCTGAAGTTAATTATATGGTCACAGAAAAAGAATTGCTAGTTGTAGTCCATGCTATCAATAAATTTAGACACTATATTACAGGATATCAAGATTTTGTGCACACTGATCATTTAGCCATTCGATTCTTAATGAACAAACCTATAACAAATCCTAGAGTTACACGATGGCTCTTATTATTACAAGAGTTTAATATCAACATTATTGATAGACTTGGTAAAGATAATCTTGTGGCTGATTTTTTATCTAGAATGATTCATCTGGGAGATAATGCACCAGTAGAAGATACCTTTCTTGACGAAAATTTATTTTCTATTTCTACATTCACTCTGTGGTATGCAGATGTCACTAACTATCTTGTGACAGGGAAGATGCCTTAGAAATTGTCTCCTAGAGAAAAACATAAAGTAATTCAACTAAGTGCAAATTACATGTGGCACGATGATTGCCTCTACAAAACAGGACCAGATTTGGTGATCAGGAGATGTGTAAGGGAAGATGAAATTCATGATATTTTACAAGCCTACCATGATGGCCCTTGTGGAGGACACTTCACAGAAAAAAGGACCGCTTACAAAGTTCTGCAATCAGGTTACTACTGGCCCCATATTTTTAGAGATGCTAAAACCTATGTATCCAATTGTGATGAATGCCAACGAATGGGTAAGCCTACTGCATGAGACCAAATGTCACTTCAAGCCCAAGTAGTTATTGAACCATTTGAGAATTGGGCATTAGATTTTGTAGGGCCCATTAACCCTGCATCTAAAAAGAAAAAGTATATACTTGTATGCACTGACTATGTGACTAAATGGGTTGAAGCAAAAGCTTTACTGGCTGCAAGTGAACAATCAGTGGTAGATTTCCATTTTAATGATATATTTACTAGATTCGATGTACCTCAAGAAATTGTGACTGATCAGGGAACTCAATTTACCTCTCATCTAGTCAAAGCTATTACAGAACAGTACCAAATCAAACACAGGAAATCTACACCCTATCATCCACAAGAAAATGGACAAGTAGAATCTACCAACAAAGTTATTGAGTCCATTCTTACCAAAACAGTACAACTGCACCATAAGGATTGGGCTGACAGATTATTAGAAGCCTTATGGGCTTATAGAATCACATGGAGCAATACAACAGGACATACACCCTATGAGTTAGTATATGGGAAGCAGGTGCTTCTTCCCATAGAATTTCAGATCAAAACCTTCAGGACTGCAGTACAAGTTGGCATGAACTTGGATGAAGCCCAACAATAAAGACTCTTACAGCTTAATGAATTGGATGAAACCAGTCATGAGGCACTTCAAAGGACTACCCTCATTCAAGAACAGAGAACAAAATGGCATGACAAGTATCTCAAAAAGAAAAAATTTCAACAAGGAGATTGGGCCCTATTGTATGACAGCATATTCAAGAACTTCAAAGGTAAGTTACTACCCGTTGGATGGGACCTTATGAAATTGACACTATCTACGATAATGGTTCAATCAGGATAAAGACAATTGATGAACAACAGACACCACTAGTTGTGAATGGTCACCGGTTGCGGGTTTACAACAAACCTCTATCAAAAGAAGAATTCCTGACTCGTATACTACAGAATTCAGATATGCAGATGATCAGTAAGGAAGGATATCCTCCTACTAACCCACATTGATTGATTGGTTTATTTGAAACTTTTTGTACATAGGTGTGGATCGAATTTTGTTAATAAGCTGAAGGTAACAAAAGACTCTTACCTCCTTTTGTTTTACTTTCGCAAATTTTCTTTTGTAAGAAATTTTTTATAATCTATTTGATCCTTCACGGAGTTGCTAAACATCAGTTGTAGGCATCAACAATGTTTTGTTCTGCTTCGGTACCAGAAATCCTGTTCTGGTCTGGTACCAGAAATCTGTCCTTCTACAATACTATCAAGACACATTACCTAATTAACAAAGCATACTACACATACTTCAAAATCTTATGTCAATTGATCTGAAGTACGAAGCCATGCAAACAACCACTTAAGCTGGAACCAAGAAGTTGAATGCAATATCAAATGGCAACCCTTGTGAAGCAATAATTTCTTTTGGTTATGTTGACAACTAAAGGGAAGTATTTTAATTTCTTTTGGTTTTGTTGCTAAGAAGTATTCTAATCTCTTTTGGTTATGTTGCTAAGATTTATTTTAATTTCTTTTGGTTTTGTTGCTTATAAACAAGATAAGAGAAACAATATGTACCCATGATTGCTCAAATAACCATAATCCACTTTAAAGACTAAAAGTTGCCTTTACCCAATATTTCAGCATGATTTAAAGGAAAAAATATATTAGCCTATAAGCAACTATCTCACCCTAACCAGACTTCAATAGTATTCATTGGATTATCTTATTAAAGAGTAACATATGAGTATATGAACACTCTCTACCATGGGCACACTACCAAAACTTTTATGGCAAAGGATGTACCAGTACCCTAAGGAAACTTCAGGTCATCATCTTATGGACAACTTCAGACAAAATTATACATCTGGATCACTCTAAAGAAACAATGTGCATAAAAGTTTATTTTTCCTTCAGACAAATCTTTAAAAGACATACAAAAGAAGAGTATATGCCTTCCAACCCAATACCATCCCACCCTGTAAAAAGGTTTTCAGAAAAGCCTCCCCTGTCGCCGTGCAAAGCACTCTTTAATAAAAACCAAAATAGGTGACTATGGACAAGAAGCCTCTGATGGAAAAAGTGTTTAAGAGACTAACCCGTCGGGATACTAAACAGGTCTGCTGGCAGTGGGTACCGGTCTGTGGTATGACTAGGCAAACCCATCAGGATACTGAACATGCCTGTTGGCAATGGGTCATTTTTCCTAGGGAAGGCATCTCTCACTAATTATCACACCACCCCACCGGAGTACTGAACAGGCTTGTTGGCAGTGGGTTCTGGTTGAAAAATGTCTCATCTATACTTGTCTGATTGAAAAATCCACTTTTTGTCATCTAAAATAAAAAGAGTAAAGGTCATTATTGGCTTTCATGAGATACAAACTCCAGATTAATCAGCAACATAATGTCCATTTGAGAATCACCCTAAGTCAACTTACCATTCTATCATCTAAAGCCTACACTATCTAAGAAGAAAACTTCTTAAGAGTGGAGCCCTAACTAGGGAGTCTAATCTACTCATATTGTGAAATTTCTCTATAACATCCAATGATAGTAAATCTATGAAGCAAGTTAGATGGGATCTGTTCTTCTGGAAAACATATATGTCTTCCCCTGTTTCACTGTTGAATGCTACCTCTGTGAATACTCCATTAAAAGAAGGGCAATTTCATTTTTTGGCATGAGATCATATGATAAGTGATAAATTGTACTTCTAAAATTTGATTGGTTTCTTTTGCTCTTATCATCTTTTCTCCATTATGATATAAAATGTTGAATCTTCTTGCCTACAGATATACAACATCTTTGGCATGGGGGAAGGTCAAAGAGCCCCTCCAAAACTCTTTTCCAGACTTACATGATCACCCTGCAGAACCAAATACAAAAGAAGATAAGCACAGAATAAAAGAAGTACATGACATTCCTGTACCAAGTTTTCAAGAAGCTTCAGCCTAAAAGGATGAATTCCAACAATTTACAAGCAGTCACACATGCTATGAGAATTGATCATACAAAGGTAAACGCAAAGGTAACATGGTATTTATTTTCCTATGCTCCTAAAACTACAATAAGTCTGAAAATATATACTAGATCTTATGACCTTAGTATTAAAACCATGCACCTATCCCTCATACCCATACGCCTAAACCTAATCAATCCTCTCATAGCGCTTGAACATGGTTAAGGGAAACATCACATCCAAATATGAAGCACGTCCAGTAATGATAAGCCATGAATATATTCCGTCCTTAAACAATTCACGAACCTATCTTATATCATGAACCATGGTCTAACATCAAATTCACCACTCGAACTTCCAATCACCTATCCCAAATGATGCCTTGAACACCCAACATCTTGTCCTCATCATTACAGTAATGGGTAGAAATGAAATGGCTTATCTGGTTTTAATTTTTCCTTACGGCATCCTTACTTAAACTTACCATTCGCATTATCAACACCATCACCATATTCCCCTTATCGTGAGCTTTCTCTAGTCCCGAGCCTACTCCTTTCTGGTACCAAACCCTTCATCAATTAACTAAACCCTTGTGCTACAACCCAATCCTTTTCTCACAACTTATAACGATGGTATTTAGTAGACACGAACCAGTCTTCCAAGTTTATAGAGAAACCGAGAAGTTCCAATTATGTCAAGAAAAATATGCTAGATCGGGATGGATACCATTTCTGGAAAAATTTGCAGGCTGGCACGAGAAGATATCTCAAGAATTTATATAGGGTTATGATGGAGATATTGCACATATAGGCAATCTACAACTGACAATCAATGAAGAAACCTTAAGGGAAGTCACAGGACTACCTAGAAGAGGAGCCAAATACTTCAAAGGTGTAGGAATAAAAAAAGAAATGTTCCAACAATTCTTGAAAGAAGACCATCAACACCCTGACTGGAAGAAGGGGATCCATAGGAACTACATCAAGGAAGAATATCATCCAATGATTACCAGTCTTCAACGATTTGTCACCTATGAAGGCAGGTATGCTGTGACCTTCATATATCATCTTAGGCTTCTATTACATTTTGAAGGAGGCCCTGAAATTGATTTCCCATATTTTCTATGGAGGAGTTTGAACAAAATGGTAAGAGGTGTTAAATCCATCTCCAAAACATAGAAGACTAGAATTTACCATCAAGGTCTCATTAAAATGTTAGTTTTACATGAACTTAGGAAACAGAGGATTAGTTGGAAAACCCTTATCACTCAACACCTTCCCATAGAAAACAAACCTATGGAGGAAACCCAGCATGATCCAAAGAAAAGTAAGGAACCTCAAGAGAAAATGAACAAGAAGGATAAGACAACTCCACCATCATCTAGGGAAGTGAGACAACATGAAAAAGCAGGGTCCTCTTCCACAATCAACAAGACTTTTAAAAGCTCCAAATCAAAAGGTAAAAACAAATTAGTAGAGGAGACTTCAACGGTGGCAGTTGAAAAAGAGGGCCATCAGACAAAAATGATGAAGAAAGGGAAGCATAGCTCAGAAACTAAAAGTAAGAAGTCTATGGCACAACCCCCTGTCACCATTTCACAATTAGAAAATAAGAAAAGGAAGCCTGTGAGAATCCCTGATATGGTACCTCCTTGTAAAAGAACCACGAGAAGCATGGAGAAGAAGGGAAAAACAATAGTCAGTCCTCATACACATGAAGATCCAATCGATCTTACCTCCCCTTCTGAGGATTTATCAATCCAATAGGACATCCCTAGTTTGATCGAGGAGCAAGACACTATTACTTTATGTGGGATGAGAGAGGAAGTCGAGGAAAGAGCATGCATCCAGCCAACAATGATGGAAACAACAAAGGCCTTAACAAAATAACAAATGAAGAAAAAGATTGGGGAATTGCAAAAACAAAATCAGGAACATCAATAGGAAGTGAAGGAATACCAACTCTTGGACAGGTATATCAAAAAGGAAAATGAGCAATTGAAAGCAACCAGCCAACAACTTCAAGATAACCATGAAGAGACTTCTAACAAGCTCAAGAAGGTATTACGACTCATACAATACGTTAGGGTCATCAAAAGGGAGATGAAAGAAGAGGCTTCAACCATCAACATCATTGATCCACCAAAGTAAAGAACACAGTCTCAAGTTTTGAAAAACAATTTGGGTTTGTTTTCAGTTGCATGAGGACATGCAATGATTTTGGCATGGGGGAATGTTGAGACCCAAAATTGACATCCCCATTACCTTATTATACTCCTTATCTATACCTTTTTGGCCTACCTAAGCTTGGGTGAATGACAAGAATGCTACCATTAGCCAGGGATAAGGTCATAAGGTAAAGTATGGTTAATTCATGCATTTTGTGGTTTATTGAGTTAGGGAATTAAATATTTCATGTACTAATGCTTCAATTTGTCATATATAAATCTTTGACCTCTAGATATCCAACATTCCTGTACCAGCTCAGTTATACGGTACCTGCACACCAAGACTACTGTTGTCCGAATTCGGTACTAAACGCATCCGGTACTAAAATCTCATTTGTTGTGATCCGGTACCAACGACCATGCACTATCATGATCCAGTACTAACGGCCACGCACTGTCATGATCCAGTACCATCTACCTGTTACGATCCAATACTAATATGGAAGAGCCTAATGCACTAAGTTAAGTTCCAGATCTCGCCTAAGCCAATTGGTGGACATCTATTTGCTTTAGGAAGGCTATGATAAGAATAGTTTGTTGATTTCCTCATCCTCATGCACTTTGTGTCATGAGGATGAAGCTAAAGATGTAACCGAATGATTAAATTTAACAACTGATTGATTTGCAAATTACTTCACCTCCTTGTGTTTCACGATTAAGACTATTAAATAGTTTTGGCAAGGATGGTGGAAGTGTAGGAGAGTTAGCATATTACCAATATGTAAAGCAACGTATGATGGTACAGAACATATTCTGAGTGAAGATTAATAGAATGTCATTTATCTCCATATTCTGATTATCTATGATTGAGTATGAGTTGAGTTGTTAACGAAAGTTTGATTTTATGTTTTGAAATGTGAGTGAGAGTAATGTGTGTGTTGAAGACAAGCCTCCTGTAGACTTTAGTAGCTAACTTGTTGAAGCGGCAAGGGACCACCTCCCAACAAAGTTCAGCCTCTTCGTAGATTAGCATTAGCATTTGTTTTCAGTAGTATAAACATTAAATTAGCTAAAGCTTTAACCCTGTTAGATAGCAGTACAACTTAGACTAGGATTTCCATTATATAATTGCTTAGAGATCTTTAATTGCTCTGTTTTTGCATATGCCCTGTTTTTGTTCTCATGAATTTGATTTCCTTGAGTGATCATAGATGTTGGCAGCAATAGTCAAAACTATTTGGATAAGAACTAGTGAAGTTCATTTTGAACCACAGCAGAACCAACATATTGACTATTGAACTACCCATGCTATGCTTTGATGATTGATGTGTGATTTCCTTTCAGAAGTGTGGATTGCATAGTTAGTTTTCTGGGTCAGATAGCAGAGTTGATCTGTCAAACCAACTCCATCTCATACTTTCATATGCCATAATGGAGTAGATAGCCTCTCTGTGAAACACAACCAAAGTGCATTGCAGTTTGTTATTTTGATTTGTTTCCAGCATGCATAATCTAGTTTAATTATATACTCGTGACATTAGAAATTATATTTCTTACTGGTGTCTTGTAACTATGTTGATTACGAATCCCAGATTGATAATTAATGAGTGCATTATACTAAACATATAAGTAGCACAACACACACCAATCCAAAAAACGATTAACTCAATGTTGAAACTCCGAAAATAAATTAAAGATCAATCACACACACACTGCTGTAAAATATACACACAAACACACATAACGTATACAAGGAGGTTTACCTTAGTTTGGGCGGTGGGCCCTTGCCGAACCAACAAGGAACCTCTTAATAAAGTAACAGACTAAAGCTTTTCACTCACATTCAAGAATTGACATAAATCTTCTGCATTAATTCAACTGGTAAATTGGATCAACAGTCTTTTACTTCATACATACAAATGATAAGTATTGTCTGGTTCTAAAAGTACACTTCGTTACATTCTCTATTATCCCCCTCTATCATCTATACAACATTCCTTATATAAGGTAAGTTGATACTATCAATATCTATGGATAAGCATTAAACAGTTTGAGAAATTTTACAATTTAAGATTCACATCGAATTTTTAGGTATCGACTCCATCCTCATGACACGAAGTGCATGAGTGATGGAGTCTCTTACAACTTGAAAACTGATTTGGGCGCTTCTATTCAATTGTCTTCTCGAAATATTCACCATCATTCTGGTCCAATTGGCGCACTCTAGAAACAGAGGTTCTGGTACCGGATTTCACACAGTCGCGAGTCTGGTACCAGAATGGATGAAGAGTAGGTAGTACCGGAACAATGCACGACTTGGTACCACAGTGGATTTGGTACTGGATCAAAACTGCCTTGGGTACTGGAATGGATTTGGTACTAGATTTCATGGTGTCTGGTAGTGCTAGATAGATTTCTCATGAATCAAACCATTAGGACTATACAAAATAAAACACTTTAATCGAATTAATTTAAGAAAGTTAAACAAGCATGCTTTAAATCATCAATTACCTCTTGTGAACATGAACACAACTATTAGGTATGTGTTTTGGGAGGGAATAGTCAAGTATAGGCTTATATCATAGGCAAAAAGGGCTTAGATATAGGGTAATATAGGGCATTATCTATGTCAAAATAGGGACTCAACATTTCCCCCATGTTGAAGGTGTTGCATGTCCTCATGCAATGTTATCAAAAACTGATACCCAAAAACTTTCTGCACAACTGTACCCTTCTCTGTTATTCCTCTGATTGCAAGATGTTAAAACCATAACTTTCACTCTTCACTTCCTTCTTGATCACCCTAGTGTAATTGATCAATCATAAGGCCTTGTTAAGTTTGGCAGAGACATCCACATGTTGTTCCTTCAATTCTGCATTCTCTGCCTTGATATGCCTGTCCAATATTTTGTATTCTTCAACTTCTTGCTTCAATCTCTCAATCTTTGTTAACAATTTTTGTTTGTTCAGGGACTTGTTTGGGCTAGGTGTGAGTGTTTCCTTAGCTACCATTTCTCGAGCTTCTTTTTCTTTCCTCAAACTCCTCAAAGTCTTTATTATCATTTTTCGTCTGCTCAGGGACTTGTCTGGGCTAAGTGTGAGTGCTTCCTGAGTTACCACCTCTCGAGCTTCTTTTTCTTTCCTCAAATCCCTCAAAGTCTTTGTCACCAACCCTTTCATCTCACTTATTGTTACCAGCCCTTCTGTTTCTCTCGTGGTGGCTCCACAGCCACTTCCTTTTTCTAGAGAACTCGAAATATCCATGGACTCTCCTTGAGGAGAAGGTAGGTTTGGAGTTGTCGCCTGCTTGGCCATACTTCTGGTGGTCCTTTGTATGGGCAACAAGACTTTCTTAGACTTGCTGACAGGGGTAGGAGTTTCTTCAAACAGTTTCCTTTTATTAGATTTGCTGACAGGGGTAGGCTTGGACACCTATTCTTCCTGTGTCGACTTGACTTTTATCTTGCGGCCTGAATTGTGAAGTCTAGGGTTTTCTTCTGCTGGCCAATCCGTATTTCTATCCTGGAAGATTGAGGTGTAGGCTCTGGAGCTTGTGCCTCCTTCCCTTCTAGTTTCTTTTTATTTTTGCTTGTCACCTTAGCGTTTTCCTTCAATTCACCAACCGGTTTTGGAAAGGCCGAGTAGCTTCAGGAATACTTTTCAATTCTTTAGGGGATTTCAGCGGGGGTTTTACAATTGCCTCATATAAAATCTCTTGTTGATCTATCTCCTCCTTCTTTAGTTTCTTAATCTGTGATAGTTGGTCTTTACGGCGCAGGACTGAGCTAGACGCTTTAGCTTGTACAGACTTTTTCTTGCTTTGTAAGTTGAGGTCAGGGGTATTCTCTATTTGGTTGGCTGGTTCTAATGAAATCTCCATGATTGTTTCAGGAACGTTGTCTGATCGGAATCCCAGCTCTGAGTCTTCTTTTCGTCTTTTACTCTTTTGAACCGAGGTAGGAATTACTTTTTAGGATTGGGTGGTTGTCTTCTTCCTCGATATAGTAGGTTCCCTTATGACAAAATTTTATGTCATTGATTTCTCAATGGGCTGAGATGAGATGGGCATAACAGTGCCTTATTTACCTCCTAATGTCACCTTTTTGTATTTCTTCTCCTTCCTTCTTGAACCCTCACTGTGTGTCCCTGCCTCCTGTGTCTCAACAGATTTGGATTTTTCTTGAACGAAACTCTGTTGGAGTAATTGCTTCCAACTACCACCTTGTGTTTTTAAAGCATGAACAACCAAAATTTTGATTAAACCATGATGATGAAGCCTAGTTTCAGGTTTCTTGGAAACTGACCTCACCCCTATCGCCATTTTCTTTAAACTCATCCATAGAAAGTGGGGAAAATTAATTTTTGGTCCTCCCTCGAAATGTGATAAAAGATTTAAATGATAAATGAAGGGCATTGCATACCTTCCCTCGCAGGTGAGGAATTTATGCAGACTTATGAGCATCATCCAATATTCCTCTTTTATGTAGCTTCGAGGGACGCCCTTGGTCTAATCAGGGTCTTGATGTTATGATTTGAGGAATTTTTTACAGAGCTTTTTCTCAACAAACACTCTCTTGAATTATTTTTCTCCAACCATTGGAAGACCCGTAGCTTCTGCTATAGTGGCTTCTGTAATTGTTAACTTCGTGTCCCCAAAATGCACATTTTCTCCATCATATGTCTGCACAAAGATGAGAGAAATTCCCTCATGATGACCTTTAAACTTCTCCAAGAATGGCACCCACCCTGCCTATTCATATTTTTTCTTGCAAGCCTGATATTCTATTGTTTCTCTGTATATTTGAAATATGGGCTCATGCCTATCGACCCCCATGCTAGCTTAAACAATTCTCTCGGGTGGATGAAGCAAGGACAAAGGGTCGAGGGTTGAGTACCGGATAAACGTAGGCTATGATAGAGTATCATATGGGAAAAATATGCAAGGGATACAAAGGCACAGGATGTTTGTATATGGTTTGACAACAACGATAAATAATGCTCATCTGGATGGCAGAGCCATCCAGAGGAGCGTTTATGAATGGAAGTGTAGATTACAACAGTCATGTCAATAATCATGATGATATGGTGAGGCAGGTCGGATCCATTAACGGTTTACGGATTCGTGGGAAACTTGATGTCGGATGATATTCACGGAAGGATGTGGTCGTTATGATCGGGACTCATGTATATGAAATCAGTCGGGATCATTACTCAATATGTTGTGATTCAAGGTTCGTGTCATTTCATATAGTACGACAGTGAATCATAAGTTTATGGGGTTTATTTACCGGATAGACAGAGGGAGTATGAGTTTGATCCATTAAAAGACATCATGACCTTGCACTCTTGATATTTCATAGGAAATTTTCTGTTTACGGAAGTGTGGTCGAGGATTTTACAAAGATTCGTGAAAAAACAGGGGTATGTCATGATCTGAGAGAAATCAGATGTTCTAAATGCATACTTAGTCTAATTTATTTAAATAACATGAAAAAAATGTTGAATATGTATGTCCTAGCACTAATAATTGGACAACAACTTGGAAACATGATGAAAGTTACCCATCACATTCTTACCAGTACCGGATCGTCTAAGTACTGGATCCCCTGTCTGCAGAGTTGAAATTAGTATGAGATGATATGAGTACCATATTACCTGAGTGTCGGTTTTTCTGAATATCGGATCACCTGTGTGTAGAATTTGTAATTAGTACCGGAATAATGCAGGGTCCCTTCTTTTATACCAGATAGGATCTGGTACCGGATAATCACAATGAGATGATTTGGTGCAGGGGTGGCCCTTGGTATCGGATGAACATAGAGGTGATAATTGGTGCCAGATAAACACAGAGATGAACATTTTTTTTGGTGCTTAAAAAAAAGCTTTGACACAGATTCTAGTGGTAGTGATTTGTAGAAATAGTTGGTGTTCTGTGATCAAATTCAACTGAAAAACCATGTAGTTACCAAATTTTGTAGAGGAATGATGCAAGAAAGATCTGTAATAGGAGGGTATTCTGTAATGACCAATTACTGAGATGACATAACCCCTTTTATTTTGGAACCAAGGTGATCATGCTTCTACTGGCATTTCCTCTTTTATTACAATAACAATAATAATCCTAACTACTACTTTTCTGTGGATTTTTATCGAGCCCAGATTAGTTAATGTTCGCCGGTATTTTCAATTTTACAGAGTCTGAAAAACTTAAAGGAAACTCTCTATACTGTCCCATGGATTTTTATCGAGCCCGGGCCAGTTCCTGCTCGTCGATGTTTTCACTTTTAAAGAGTCTAAAAAACTTAAAGAAAACTATCTATACTGTCCCATGGATTTTTATCGAGCCCGAGCCAGTTCCTGCTCACCGGTGTTTTCACTTTTAAAGAGTCTGAAAAACTTAAAGAAGACTCTATCTGGTAGCTGTCCTCATTATTTGTTTTTCTACATGGGAACACAACTAATCCTTTTTTTTTTCTTTTTCTTTTGTTAGTTATATCAAAAAAATAAAGGAGAACTCCATCTAATGACACACCTATGTACAAAAAATGAATTTATACAATTGAACTTACTGTGGTAGGTCAGCAAGAGGAGAAACCCTCTTTCTTATCAGTTTCATTTCGGAACTATGAAGAACATTTTTGACAAAATCCTCCTTTGACAGAGGCTTGTGATAAACCTTCAGTCGATGCCCATTTACAACAAGGGAAGTTTGATTTTCATCTATGGTCTTTATCCTTAATGAACCATTGTCATAAACTGTATTAACCTCATAGGGCCCCATCCATCTAATAGACAATTTACCTTTAAAATTTGTGAATCTTCTATCATATAGGAGGGCCCAATCACCTGGCTGGAAGGACTTCTTTTTAATGTACTTGTCGTGCCATTTGGTCCTTTGCTCTTGTATCAGGTTGGTTCTTTGTAGAGCATCCTCTCTTATCTCATCAAGCTCATTTAATTGTAATAGCCTCTGTTTTTTAGCTTCATTCAAGTCCATCCCTAATTGCATGGCAGTTCTAAAGGTTTTTACCTGAAACTCTATGGGCAGTAGTACCTGTTTCCCATACACCAACTCATAAGGTGTATGGCCTGTTGTATTTCTCCAAGATTTCCTATAGGCCCACAAGGCTTCGAGCAACCTATCAGCCCAATCTTTGTGATGCAGCTGAATAGTCTTAGTGAGGATGGCCTCTATCACTTTGTTGGTCGATTCCACTTGGCCATTGGCTTGGGGGTGATAGGGAGAAGACTTTATGTGTTTGATCTTGTACTGTTCAGTAAGAGCCTTGACCAAATTTGAGGTGAATTGTGTCCCTTGGTCAGTGACTATTTCCCGAGGTACCCCGAAACGAGTGAATATTTCCTCAAAGAGAAAGTCTACAACAGATTGTTCATTGGCTGAATACAAAGCCTTGGCTTCTACCCATTTTGTTACATAGTTTGTGCAAACTAATATGTACTTTTTCCTGTGGGACATGGGATTGATAGGTACTACAAAATATAAGGCCCATTTTTCAAAGGGTTCGATCACTACTTGGGCTTGGAGTGGAATTTCGTCGACTACTGTAGGTTTTCCCATTCTTTGACAATCATCGCAGTTGGCCACGCATTTCTTTGCATCCTTGAAGATGGTTGGCCAATAATAGCCAGACTGTAGAATCTTGTAAGTTGTCCTTTTGTTAGCAAAATGGCCTCCACATGGGCCATCATGACAGGCTCTGAAGATATCCTGCATTTCGTCTTCCCGAACACATCTTCTGATTACCAAATCAGGTCTAGTTCGATATAGGGTATCCTCATGCCACATATAGTTGGCACTTTGCTAAATAATTATTTGTTTTTCTCTGGATGTCATACTTTGAGGCAACTTCCTGGTTACCAGATAGTTGGCTACGTCTACATACCAAGGGGTGTAAGTAGAAATGACAAATAAATTCTCATCCGGAAAATCATCATCTACTGGAGTACTGTCACCTATATGAATAAGTCTAAACAAGAAATCAGCAACCAAGTTGTCTCTTCCAGGCCTATCTATGATAGTGACATTGAATTCTTGTAGTAACAACAACCATCTAGTCACTCTAGCATTTGTAACAGGTTTGTTCATTAGAAATATGATAGCCGAGTGGTCAATGTGCACAAAAACTTTGTATCCTGTTATATAGTGTCTAAACTTGTTGATGGCATGTACTACTGATAAAAATTATTTTTCTGTGACAGTATAGTTTGCTTCAACAGGTGAGAGGTTCTTGCTAACAAAGTATATAGCATAAGGAATCTGTCCTTCCCTTTGTCCTAATATAGCTCCCAAAGTGGTATCTAAGGTATTTGTGCAAATATGAAAAGGAAGAGACCAGTTTGGACCTCTCAAAGCAGGGGCACTTGAAAGTTTTGTTTTTAAGATTTCAAAGGAGATTTGGCATTTCTCATCCCAACAGAATTCAACATCTTTTGTTAGAAGTTTGAAAAAGGGGGCAGCTAGGTTTGTAAAATTTTGAATAAACCTCCTATAGTAGCCAACATGCCCTAAGAAACTTCTGATTTCCTTTTGTGAGCTAGGGATCTTGATTTGGGAAATAATGTCGATCTTGGAAGGGTCCACTCTTATTCCTGTACTGGAGATGTGGTGACCTAGAACAATTCCTTCAGTGAGAAACATTATCGATTTTTTGTGACTGAGTGAGAGGTTGGTCTCTTTACACCTAACCAGTACCTTCTCCAAATTATCCAATACCTGTTGGAAATCATCCCCATATACCGTGAAATCATCCATGTAGACTTCCACACAATCGTTGGTTAAATCAGAGAAAATAGCCAAGACAACCCTTTGAAAGGTAGCAGGGGAATTATATAACCCAAAGGGGAGAACCCTATAGGCATAGGTTCCCCAAGGACAGGTGAATGTGGTCTTATCCTGATCTTCTGGTTAAATTTGTATTTGGTTGTAACCACTAAACCCATCCAGGAAAGAAAAATACCTCTTCCCAGACAAAGTGTCTAAGACCTGATCTATGAAAGGAAAAGGGAAGTAGTCCCTATAGGTGGCCTTGTTTAATTCTCGAAAGTCCACACAAATCGTCTATTTCCCGTTTTTCTTTGGTACAATAACTAATGGGGAGACCCACTTGCTATCTGATATAGGGTAAATGAAATTGCCTTGTAGGAGTTTTTGGAGTTCTTCTTTTACTATATCTTTCAAGGTTGGGTTCATTCTTCTTTGGGTCTACCTGACAAGTCTGATCTTATCGTTAGTGTAAATATGATGCATATAGGTGTCTGGGTGGATCCCTTTCATGTCATAGTAATCCCATGCAAACACATCAGATTGCCCTTGAATCATTTGTATCAACTTTTGTTGTTGATCTGTTTCTAGGCTAGCATTGATGTATAAGGACTTTCCGGGATTGATTTCAACATCTTAAACAATTGATTCTTTCCCTTCCTCTACTTGTGAAACAGTGGCTACTGTAGAAGTGGAAGGGTGCCAAATTTCTTGAAATTCATGGCTAAAGATGTGTGTGTAGTTAGGGAAAGATTGAGGATAGTCAATGCATGCTGAAGAAACAAAGAATAGACTTAGGATTTGTTCTTCAGAGTGCTCTTGTACTCCTTTTACTTGTTCAAGTCTCAACAAGGGATGAGTACAGTCCTCCTCCCCATAGGGATTCTCCAACTAGAGAGGAACTTCAGTGGCTGGTTGGGCGGGGGGAAAAAGGATAAGTTTCTGACTTTGAGTGTCATTGAAAATTTTCATTTCTCCAGATCGACAACTGATGAATGCATCAACAGTGGCCAACCAAGGTTGGTCGAGTACCACTGGGTGTCCTGGTTTAGGGGATTTGGGATGGATTACTAAGAAATCCACAGGGTATTCCCAAGAGTTCAATGTCACTGTTATATCATCTAAACTTCCTACTGGGGTGATGACTGATTTATCTGCAAGTTCCAACAAAGTTTGTGTTGGTCTTAGTTGATCTAGTTCCATTGTTTTCATAGTGTTTATTGACATCACATTTATTGTTGCCCCTAGATCAATCAATGTGTTAGGTAAGGAAACACCATTGATTTCTATGGTTACCATTGGGTTCCCTGGATCACTATACTTAGATGGCATTTCTGTTATAAATTTGGATAACTTCCCTACCACCCGTATGACAGGAGGTTCCTTCTTCTTTCTCCCTGGATTATTAATCCAAAGGTCCCTTACAATTTTATCATAGATAGGTATGTGTTTAATGGCCTGTGGTAGTGGGATCTTTACACATATGTTCTAGAGTTCAGTCTTTAGATTATGTTCTATAGGTTCCTCGGTTTTATTTACGAGCAACCTTTCTGGGTAAGGAGGATTCATTTTATGAGGTGTTTTTGCTAGAAGGGAGTTGGGAGAAGGAATTTCTTGTTGCACTGGAGTGTTTCTTTCTTCGTTCAATGGGTTAGTCATCTGTTCTTCTCTTTGGACAACTATTTGTTCTTCTTGATTTGTGTGATTATGTACTTATTCTTCTTGGATGACCATAGTGGGATTTGTTTTGTTTACAACCCTTCCTGATCTTAATTCAATTCCATTAAATGGATTTGGCATTATTACATATGTAGGGAAGGTTTGTACTTCAATGTTTTGTATAGGTTGTGTCGGCTTGTTATTTGGGTTAGGGTTAGGTTGTGTAGAAATAGGGGTAGGCCGATGAGGGTTTTGGATGGGTGCAACTTGCATTGGTTGTTTCATATTTGGGTTCATGGGTAGTGCGAGTTGATGTTGTAATTGTGGGGGCGGAAGAAGAGCAGCGGGGTTAAATCCTGGGAGCAGCTGTGAAATATTTTAATGATATTGTGGATAGGTGGGAAAATTTGTTGGTTGGAAGGGAGCATTCCCATATACAGGTCCTCTCCAGCCTTGTTTCCAAGGTTGGGTTTGTATCGACCACGGAGGATAAGACATGGGGGGTACCCACTTCTGTTGGGGGTATTGTGTAATTGGGTCTGCAAACAAGATGGGATTTTGTTATCTCCATGGTCTCCTAGGGGGGTAGGATGTCTCAGATTCTCCTCCTCCCTTGAACATGGCCTTGAGTCCGAGTAGAGAAGGGAACTCGTTAGTAGGATGGCCCTCTGTACAGAGACCACGGATTTCAACAACATTAAGGGGGCATTCTTTTTCAGGGTGTTTCCTCCTACACTGATGACAGAATATTGCTAACGCAACATTTTCTTTCTCTTGTTTTATTTTAATTTTCATGGTATCTAGTTGGGAACTGATGGTGTTTATGATATCTGTTTTAAATTTTTCTAATAGATTTCTTAGTTCAATCCTAGTGACACCTCCAGATGTGGGTTTAACAATTATGTTGGTAGGGTCCCTTATACTTTTCCCCGTTTTAGCTTGACTGCGAGAGTATCTTTTACAATACTATGCTATGTCTGCAAATGGATTTTGGTATACATCCCCAGAACTCATGAGGTTTAACACTTCAATGCAATCATCCTTCACACCCTTTAGAAAGACAGTCCTCACTATAGCTATGTCTAAGTAAAACTTCTTAGTTTTTTGGTAATTGTATAAGAACCTTTCTAGGTAGTCTTCTAAGCTCTCTTCTTCATATTGCTGCATTTTGAATATATCATTCCTAGAATCCCTAGGTCTACAGTAATCCTCGTATTTCTGGAGGAAGGTTTCCTTCATGCCATCCCAAGACAAAATGGTGTGTTCCCCTAAGCTCATGAACCACCTTAGTGCCGAATCTTTTAGTGTAGCTGGGAAAAGTTTTAATTTTTGAGCATTATCTGTGTAGTTATAACTCCTACACAATATGTCAAATTCAAATAAAAACGAGTTAGGCTCTTCTGTCGACATACCTCGGAAATGAGGAAGTGAAGATAATGGAATTTTCTTCATAGCAACGTCTTTAGCGATATCCAGTATGGGGAATCCAAATGTCTCTGTTTCATTAGCTATGTTTCTCTCTTCTTTTGCCATGTCTCCAAGCAACCTCTAGGGAGGTGGTGAATTTTCTCCGCTGAGTGATGGTTCCACCACTAGGTTACTTGGTATCTCTAGTTGTTCCAAGGTTTTGTGTGGCCTTCCAACAACAGATGCAGCCTCTTCTATTACTACCTCTGCTTCTTTTCCAGTTTCTCCTTTGGATGGGATCGTCAGTGCTTCCTCTCTTTCTTGTTGTTTTATGTCTTCAATTTGAATAGTGGCTTTAGATTTAGTGCCCTTTGTTGTTGTTGCAATTGCTTCCTTTGAGCTCTCTCCTCTGAGAATTTTTCCTGCACGAATTTTCGATGAATTAGTATAAGGGGGGG